>OMLM01000958.1:51940-77986 GCA_900302695.1 Helostoma temminkii | reverse complement strand
CCTTATGAACTTAAAATTCCAGTTCTTGAAATGCATTTTACATTTAATTAAAAAAATGTGCTTTCATTCATCCGTTTGGAGCTTAAAGGTCTGCTTGCAGCATGTTTTATATGGCAGGGCTAATTCAGTGAGGAACAAACAGCTGGCGCACCAAGAGGCACTTTAAATTTGTATTTGACTTCTGAGTTGGTGGTACAATGTTACTGAGCAAGACACTGTACCTAAAACGTCTGCTAAATATTAAAAATTATCAGTAAACCTAAAGAAACGTTTCTGCTCTGTCTATATTTCACTTTCCTTTCTGAAACAGTCCCTCCTGTTGCCTTTCTTCTGCACAGAAACAGTTTAAATGCACCTGCCAACCTTTCCACTTTCCTGAGGCCACACGTTAACTTGGTGGCTGCCAGAGTCAAGTCATATCGACCTTCATCACCTTCATTTGTCTGACACAAAACAAACTAAAGTGTGTTCTAAAACTGTGTGTTCCTGAAGGATTACAGTCCAAATTCCTGTGGTCACCCTACTGACTTTTAAGTACAGTGTGATGACAAATATTGCTGTAATTTCATACTTATTTGCTGGTATCTAAAACTAGCACTTGTGTGTGATTTGAATGTGCAATGGCTCGGCAGTGGGTGCTGTGTAGTGTCACTTACAATTCAGAAGCCCTTTTGTGAGAATATTTGTTCTTTTTCTGTGAGCACCGTGTACTTGGCGGGATAAGACAGGAGTGTGCACAGTATGCATGTTTGAGTGTCTGTCTGTGCCTGTGGGTTCATGTTTGTGCCAATTTTCGAGTGCACTACAGTGTGATGTGAAAAGTGGAGGTGGATAACAACATTTAGGAGCTGCTGTCTTTAAGTGGTCTTCCTCTTAATCTATTTGTCCCTTAATGTCATTCCTGTTTCCTATGGGCCCTGGCCTTAGGGGCTCCCTTATCCTCCAGACCACGTTGATTCATACACACTTGGTATCCTTAAGGGGAGCACATGAGTCCAGCTTTTTTAAGCACCCTCATTAACCATCTGGACTAAAGGGCCAAAGCATACAGCGGTGAGAGCGCCAGCACACCGAGGTGCAGGCTGTGTTTGTGTGTATGTGTGTGTGTGTGCGGGCAGAAGGGGCTAGCCAGAAAAGAAGAGAAAAACAGGTACAAAAGGACACAATCATCCTCTCACCATTATCTCTGCCTTCAGGACCCATACAGACAATGCAGCAAGATCAATGGGATGTGCCCTGACAGCTATTAAAAGCAAGACTACACTGTTGCAAGACCAAACCCAGCTCACCTGCTTAGGACTAAGCTCAATTAACAGTTATGGGCTGGTCACAAGGCCCATTATTAGTGTCTCAGTCCACCTCATTTACACATCAGGCATCTGAGGTGGCCATTACTTTCCAACTGTAAAACAAGTCTGCTAATGTGTTGGGGTAAATTGTTAGGACATGAAGGGCAGTTTCAGGAGATCGTATAGCAGAAAGGAGCTGGGGAAAATGTTCTGACTGTGAGCTGAGGGCTCAGTGTTTGTGTGAGAGACTCTGCATCTGCCAACATGTTGGAGAGCACATGGTAGTCTGCGTGTGTGTGTGTGTGTGTGTGTGTGTGTGTATGAAATGATGTGACTCTGAGATTCCAGACACCCTCACCTTGGAACTTGAAGCCCTCTATCTGCACCCACAGGCAGAGGTCCTCCGTGTCACAGTCGCACCTCCAGGGGTTGCTGCTGAGCCCCAGAGACCGCAGAGCAGGCAGAGCGATCAGGCTGCTGATGTTGAGGACCGTCAGGTTGTTTCGGCTCACATCCAGCACCTGCAGAGCCAAGTTCTCCGCGAAGGCATCCGGGTGGATCTCCCCAAGACTCGGGTTATCCGTCAGTCGGAGCATCACCAGAGACGCCAGGGGCCCGAAGGTCCGGTCCTCGATCTGCAGGAGGGTGTTAAACGACAAATCCAAGTAGGCGAGTTTTCGCAAGTTCCCGAAGGTGGACTCAGAGATCTCTGTCAGAGAGTTGTTGCTGCAGTCCAGGTAGACTAGATCGGACAGATAGTTGAGCTGCAGTGGCGGAAGGTCCCCGATGCGGTTGTTGGAGATGATGAGCTGCCGGGTGGCCAGGGGCAGGTCATTCGGGAACTGGGTAAGGTCTTGCCCGGCGCACTGGACCACCAGCTGGTCGTCGCACACGCATCTGTCGGGGCACCCGGCTGTGAGAGCCGGTGAAGGGGCCACCCCCATCACGAAGATAAATAGGAAGAGGAGCCGGAGAGACTGGGCGCTGGGCTCGGGCAAGAGACGCATGACGAGGCCGCCCAGAGCGTCATGAAGTCGGGCTGCGCTGGACCAGGTCTCCCCGGTAAACCCCGGGCATCCTGCATGGATCTGAGCAGCTGGGAGAGGGGCGAGAGGACTGCTCTGGGTGTCTGGCTGTCGCTGTCTGGAAGCCTGACTGCTGTTTATATCCAGCCTCTCTGTCTCTCTCAGAAAGACTACCGGTCAGTCACTCACACGCACTCTGGCGCGCCACGCACGTCGCCACAAGACATCATTTCAGAAGGTGACCGATGGGCGCTTATCGCTCTGTGGGTGAGAATCATGCAGCTTACCGGACTTTGTCCCGCCAGAGAAGACCCGAGTGCCACTGAATGTTGTCGATCACCCGGTTGGTGACTCATCTTTGTGAATTAGTTTTCGCCAGCAAAGAGCATTGTTGATTTACTTTCCAAACAAATGCCACGCCGCGCACAGATTTCATGAAAATCCTGAATGTAGACTCCACGAAATCTATAGGTCCTCGGATGCGCTGTCTGAGAGTGTGTGCGTCTGTAGAACACCACTGTCCAGCAACCAGTTAGTTAGAGTGAGGAGGAAAAGTGCGCCCTTGCTTCCACTCCGCTCAGACGGCTCTGCGCGACTGTGCTGTAGCGATGCGCTCTCTCTCTGCGCTCCCTCCCTCTCTGCCTCCCTGACCGCGCTCATGCTGCAGCTCTGCGTACACAGAAGCGGTGTTTGTGTTGTGTGTCACAGTGGTGTAATTTGCAGTGGTGCTTACGTCACCAGGTGTTGCCCTCTCGTGAAATCCAGACGCTCGTGGTACAGATCTTCTGACTGGACAATGAAACTCAAAGAAACTCTCTGTTTCTCAGTGTGTGTGTGTGTGTGTGTGTGTGTGTGTGTGTGTGTGTGTGTGTGTGTAAACAAGTCAATCATAATCCTGCCTGAAAGCAGCAGCCTCTTAGTCATGCACAGATTTAACTGGCCTTATCTCATGTGGTCCAGTGGCTAATTTCCCTTCATTCTGTCCTCCGGCGGTTTGTTGACAACATAACGCATTCACACTGAATCGTGTGCTACTCAGTTATTATTTTTTTGGCATATTAACATTTTAATTTGGGCAGTGAAGACACACATTCTGCCGTCCACATTGTGCTTTATGTGTAAACGCTGTTCAGACTCAGAAGGAGCTCACTGACATCTCTTATGTGTTTCATGTAGTTCAGTTAAACATTGTAGAAGATGAAGGATGAACTATTCTATCAGAATGCTGAAGTGGTTAATATACCAACCACACATTTGCAGTCCTGTTATACGCTTATCAGTGTCAGAAATATGAATATATACAGTAATGAATAGGTAAAACTAAAGCAATTCGTTTAGTAATGAGTTAATAAGTTCTTCTGAACAAAACCATTGTCTGATTTCATTTCAGATTTGTTGACACAGAAGTTATGTCTTTCAGTAGGATACAGGAAAGGAACTACATCCATCCTGTTTTTCTGTGTTTTATGAAATTATATCTTAATGAATAGTTTGACATATTGGAAACACATCACACAATCAATACCATTTTAAATGTGAAGGTACATCATGTTATCATTATCTTAGCGTAATGACTGGGAACAGCTTAGAAACAACTGGTGGCTCCTGTTTAAAAGTAGGATAAACTTTCAGGGCCTCTCCAGTTTACTTAAGTTTTGTTAATTTGCACAAACGAGCAACTGGTGCTACTTTCTGGATTGTGCTTTATATATTTCCAGACTTTGTGCTATTATATGCTAACTAGCTGTTGCTCTTTCCTGTCAACAAAACGTCAGACTATTCATTGAAGTTGTGGTTTCCAGCCTGTGGATGAATGATTAATTCACAGTTTAATGATCACCGGCGTAGAGAATATTAAAAGCTGTTCTGTGAGGCTTTTAGGTTTGTCCACTGTTTACATTAAACCCTTTATGCAAAATATAAATACAATATTGAAATATCTGAGGAGCTAAAATAAGTCTTTAATTGAAGTTTTCACTGGTCACTAACAATCACAATAGACACACCATCACAGAAATGACTCACATGGGTGAAAGGCTGTAAAATATTAAAGCTCTGATACTGACATTTTTTCATTTCAGAGCTGCTGTGGTCAGGCATGGATATCTATCTGCAGACTGATGTATCATTATTGAAGAAAAGCTCCACCGAGGACAGAACGGCCTGCAGGAAAATGAGTCTATTTGATCAGTGTCAGTTTCTGTCGGCCTGTCTGCTCCCTCTGTCATGAGTTTGCTGTCTAAATGGCCCTGCTGGATCTCGTTTGGTGATAACAACCTCGGTAAAACCCGGCGATCAGAATCATTAATGTAACTTTCCTCCCTCGCGGCACCAGTGGTGTCAGCTTCCAGAGGTGCTCATGTGCGTTCGGACAGTTTTACAGTATGTATGTTGTGGATACGTGATATGTGGAGGTCTCATGTTGTACAGTCACGCATGCATTACATGGTTATGTGTCATGCTTGACTCTGTGGATGCTCTCTGCCTTTGTGACAGCGTGTTTGTCAATGTGTGCATATGAGTGTGTGGTTCACATAGAGCTGTGAAGCATCTTTATTTTTTAATGAGTGTGTGTGCAGTGTCATCTGTCAGCTGCCAGGCAGAGAGGCAGCCACTTCTCCCCTCAGATCCCCAACCTCAGGGGAGAGCTACCTCTGTCCTCAGAGGTGTCTCACCTTTGCTTCACACTATTACTACACCTTTTTTTAAAGGGATAAATACCAAACTCTTTATATTTTATCAACTGCAACCTGTAGCTACACCCACATTATTTATACTGTACACATAATTACGCACAGTTTGGTTGGCATATGATATCCTTACCCAGGTGCACACAGCCAGGACAGGTAAGCAAGGGGGGTGAAAGGTTTTATTTACAGAAAACAGTGGAAAATTACGACATTGATGGTGATTAGCAACTTGACACAGTTCAATAAAATTGTCTTTCAAAAAAAAAAAAAACAAGACAAAGCTACAGTGACCAGCTCAGGGGGGGAAGGTCCATGAAGCTTGGTCTGTCAGGAAAACAGAGCTTTCATGAAGACAAATGTGGGAAGTAGTAGATGCCAGCGAGGGGTAGATATACTGAGGTGGGAAAACAGACATAAGGAAGGATTTACACTTCACTTGATCAATTATTTGTTTGTTAATATATGACTATCAGTAAGTGTCTCTGAATCTTCATTTTGATGTCACGTTCAGGTCAGTAGGCTTTCGCAGCACCAGCAGCGTGAATGAATCCACTCTACCCAGCCTGTGTGCACTTCAGTGGAGTTGATGTGCTCACATAATAGCAGCCCCTCCCTGGCCTGACTTCACTAATGCCTACAAACAAACACACCTGCATCACCTGAATCAAATATCTCTTTTTTTATTTTTGTCCCGTTTACTGCTACTAACACAAAAAAAACCCACACAGTTTTAAAAGTGATGTGTCGATGTGTGTATTAAGTAAGAAACAGAGCTACTGTGTGTGTTAGTGTTACATCTGTCTGATGAAACATCAGACAAAAAGGTCAAACACACTGTATATGCCCAGAGCAGATCACGGTACTGTCTCGCTCTTGACAGACAGCTCCAGTAACAGGACCCACTCATTCCTTGTGACTCATGCCCGACCTCGTGCCCCGTCACCAGGACTCACTGGCCAAACTCTGCTGCGAGCCGTGTTGTGGCCAGAGGGCAGTCTGTGTGGCAGCTCAAACAAACCTCTGGCTCACTTCACCTCACTTCACTAATGGGTGGAGATGATGAGGAGAGAGATCGAAGAGGTAGAGCTAGAAGATTACGTTTTGTTTTTTTTTGTAGAGAGATTTTGAGTGGAGTACACTCATCTGAGTGCCTTTTATACAAGACTGACCCCTGCAGGATTGGAGGGGAAACAGCTGCGAGGCTGGCATCAGTTAAAGCTCTTATGCCTCTACTGTTGCTGTTATCCAGTGTGAGTCTGTGTCCCAGCTGTGATGTGTGTCCAACCTCAGTGTCCTGAGCTCAGGGATCGACTGTCTGCGTCAGTCAGAATCCATCGGGTTGAGTTTCTGTCACTGACACAGACTCACACTCAGACAGCAAGTGTCATCTACCATCAGTTTTCCATCAATAAGGCATGTACACATGAGAAGAGGAACGCACACCTGACGGGCATCACATCTAAACAACCAATTCCCTTCAGATCCATCAGGTGACATTTCACTCTGCTGGAACAAATTCCAGGCTAACACAAATCTGAATGATCTGTCTACTCCTCAAACAACACCACATCAGACTGGACATTTAAATATACAGAGTCTATAATATCACCTGCCGTGTCTCACTTTATGTTCTTGTGTCTGGTCTGTTTCCAGTAAATGGTCAAACTTTCTATACACGAGTAAAACTGAATGATTAGCTATGCAGTTTTCGGTTTCTGATTCACTATACTCACACCATCTTCCCCATCCTCCTGACCCAACACCCTGCAGCACACACAACCACCTACACTCTGCCTTTATGATAGATTTATATTTCAGCTACAAATTAATATGATTCACTGCCCAGAGCCACCTGCATCAGTGTTAATGAGGAAGGATGAGAAAAGCAAGGCAGCAATAAAACAGACAATGAAAATGTGCCTGGTGTAGGTGAGTAATACGATCGCTGTAAATGTAATGTGATGTACCTGGGCGCTAAAATAACTTTGTGATATTTCATCAGTGATCAATCTGTATTAGCTTGTCTTGACCACATGCACACGGGGAAGCACAGACGTACCAGACGGCTGGGTCACCAGAGCCACCATCTGACTGTGTAATTGCATAACCCGTAAAGACCTGCTTAATAATTCATAGTCAGACTAGACATCGGCAGTTTGATGGAAAACCTTACCTCAGTAACCTGCTTTGTCTGTCCTAAGACTGGACAGTCCAGAGACAGGACAGTGTGTCCACTTGTGTCACTAATGTTGTGGGGACATTCATTAAATCACCTTTGTGGGGTTTCACTTTCCTTTTGGAGACAAAAATATGCATAATGTAAACGATACATTCGCAGCCTGAAGTTTAAAGTTAGGTTAGAGTCAGGGTTAGGATAAGGGATCAAAACTCAAGGAAAAGTGAAAGTACCACTACAAGTGATCAAGCTGAAGTACTAAAGTACTCCACTAGGTAAGGAGTGTATTTAATGCTGTACAGGCATAGTCCAAACCTTTAAATGTGAAAAATATGGAAAACTATTAAAACAATAAAGCTCACAGATCTGCTATACTATAGAGACTGTGTGGAAGAAAAATTGGTTATTTAAGTTTATGGACAAACAGCTGGTTAACCCACCATTATTTAGTAGTTTATTATATTTTATATGCTATGCCTAATCTGAAGCAAAAGTATAACATTTACCCAAAATACAGTAAATGTGTAAATGTATCACTCCAGGGTACCATCAAATAGTAACTAGGCACTAAGTAAGTGATGTGTCAGGTGAGGATGTGAAGACTGAGGAAGTGTGAGCACTTTCACAATCACAAAGTTTTCACTTTGAGTCTCACTGAGTGAATCAGTGGCTGATTTCAGCTCGTACAAAATTCTCTATTAACGCAACAGTACGCAGAAACACAATCACTGCAGTTTTTCAGACTAGGATTGTTACTATGCTTCAGCTCAGTGCGGGTTCCCTTGTATGAACCTCTCTTGTCGTCTATTAAAATACAGGTCAACAGCAGCCAAGTCCCTCCTCTCACAGGAAGAAACCAACACCAAACTTCCTGATAATTTCCCACTACATACTCTGCAACACTTCTGCCTTTGTTCTGTGCCGCTCATAAGTAAACAATACGCGAACGACCAGCATGACAACTCTGCTTCGCAGTCTGGCGGGGCCGAGGTGCTCATTGTGGCGGTGTCTGGGGATACATCTGCGGGGAACACACAGCCAAACTTTCCGTGGAATTAACCGCGACCGAGCGCGACACCTTGCCGGTGGCAGTCACTGTTCGGCGGCATACAGTCGCGCTTTGAGCCGCAGGCAGCACACAGAGGCTACAGGTCCTGTAGAGGTGGATGTGAAGCGGTTAGAGGGAGAAGACAATGGTAGGAACCCACTCTGATCCGATTCACATGAGAAACTCGCCGCTGAGTTAACACACACTGTTTTAGAGATCTGATACAATGTTAAAGCCTGTTTCACCTGCAAATGTCAGATGATCACTTGCTGTTGAAGAACAGGTGTTGATCTGTAGTGATGGAAATCATGTCAGATGTATTATTTACTGTCAGCCTAAACATATAGTATTTGGAAGGACGATTTCTGAAGAAATACTCTTTTATTAAAGTTCATTAATCCCAAGGAAGTAAATGGATAAAACTACGGAAAACTTTTCTTCGGTCTCTGTCGTTCAGATAATTAAGTGAGACTCCCTCTTAAAAATAAAGCTGTCACGGTTTTGGATGAACAAAAAACAAACAAACAAACAAAAACATGTTTGGCATTTTCATTGAAATTTTATGTAAATGAATTTATTGTTATTTATTCCTTGCCCATCATTTGTCAGTCATTTGAATAATAGATTAATGGGCTACATTGTTTCCCTTTTTAATCACTATTGAAGCTAGAGTGTGCAGCTTTTTATAAAATATTTTTATAGAAGTATGGAAGAAAATCATTAAGGTCACAATAAACAAGTTGTTCTGACATGCAAAAACAAACAAATACTGTGTTTGGCCTCTTTACCTCCTGTTGCTGCTTCTCAGGGATAGTGGAGGTGTTGATGTGCCGACACAAGGGAAGAAATTCTCTGGGCCACGTGTTTGTGTCACAGGTGAGTAGATCTTTGCCTCACACACACACACACACACTCTGCACTGAATGAAACACAATGCCCCGTGCGTGCAGATGAGGGAGCTGGTGTCCACACTATCCAGTGACTCAGCAGTGCGTGTGGTCGTCTTCAGGAGCTTGGTACCAGGGGTTTTCTGTGCAGGTAAATGTTCCCTGTCGCCTGAAACCTGGATTTGTCTGGATTTGCTATCGAAGCCTGTCTGAATGATATGTAATGGCTTGTTGTGTACATTAAGGTGCTGACCTCAAAGAGCGAGCTCTAATGAACAACACAGAATCAGATTTGTTTGTTCACGGCCTGCGATCGCTCATGACTCAGATAGGTAAAAAGAAAATACGTGCAACATTCAGCTCTTATTTTGAAAAAAGCCATGACCTGAGAGTTTACTATATGTATTTCCAAGCTTTCCATTCTATCTTTGTAATCCCCTGGCAGCATCAGTGCCTGTGCCAACCATTGCAGCGATTGATGGTGTTGCCCTTGGAGGTGGACTAGAGCTGGCCTTGGCCTGTGACCTCCGCACTGCTGGTGAGTTGAACCTTTGGCCTTCGTCCCTGAACTGAATGAGTCTGCATCGCGCTCGAATGCGTCTCATCTCTACCTTCAGGTGAAGTTAATGGGAAATGAAAGGGCATATCATGTTCTCTTCACAGCCGTCACCAATCCAGTCACATTAGATCAGTGGTTGCGTCTGAACAGGATAGTAGCATCCACTCAGGGGCCTTTTCTCTAGACTGACAACTTCCTCGTTGCATCAGTGGAGATTAGCGGTCCTCAAGATGAAAAGTTGACAGGAAAAACAAACTCACACAAAAATGAAATGAACAATATGAGGGAGAAACTCACTTACAAATACACAGCAGTCAGTCTACAAACACATTTCTGGGCTGTATTTTAAAAATGTGTGTTTTTAACTAACATTAATGATGTGGTGATGAGCTGAGGGACAATAGAAGGTCAGACACATCTACCCAACCGCTCATGTAACTGAATCTACATGCAATGTGTCATATTAGAGGCACGGCATCTCTGGGATTGGTTGAGTGTTGATGAGCTGTAGGTGAGCAGGTGTTTGTCGGCATCCCTGTGACTGAGGCATCGGTCAGACTTTACGCCCTCCACAGCTTAATGGCAGACTGCAGCTCAGACCTTCAACTGTCCTCTGTGTGTGTTTCAGCACATTCAGCACAGATGGGTCTGATTGAGACGACACGGGGGCTGCTCCCAGGAGCGGGTAAGATGAACAGTCACAAAAATGACCTTGCACTGTCTAAGTAGAGAGACAAAGCAGCTGTGAGAAGTTGACCTTGAAGTGGTTTGTCCTGCAGGGGGCAGTCAGCGGCTGCCGAGGATGGTCGGCATGACTCTGGCAAAAGAGCTCATCTTCACAGGTGCTTTTTCAGAAACACCGACATGTTACTGTAGGCGCAGGGTGTTTATCGTTCAGCGAGGGTTTTATGTCTCACTTTCTCTCTGTCTGTTATCAGGCAAGCGTGTGGGAGGGCAGACAGCTCTGGAGATGGGGCTTGTAAACAGAGTTGCAGAGCAGAATCAGACAGGAGACGCTGCCTACAGAGAGGCACTCAGCCTGGCCAGAGAGATACTGCCCCAGGTTAGAATACTAACACGTTTTCTCTCTGCTTCAGCTCAGATTCCCATACATTCCTTATTTTCCTCCAGGGTCTTACCTCTATTTCTTCTTCTTCACCTCTTCTCAACAACCCAGTCTCCTCTTCTACTTATACACTTCTTTTTATTCTGCCTTCCTTCCTTCTTGGTGTTTTCATCCCACCTTCGACACTCTTCCCCCACCCTCCTCTCTTCCCTTTCTCCAGGCCTCTGTCGTTCCATATTTCTTTCAGTCCAGTTAAGATGCCTGCAGTCACCAAGGCCAGGGTGGCAGTCAAGTGGAGAAATTGACCACAACTAGTTTCACACACTTGTTCTTGGGTGGACTGGACGATCAAATAGATTTGTTTTTCCAGCATAAGAGTTTCAATATACAAATTTTTTCTTTTAATAATTTTAAAAATAACTTATTATTATTAAATAACCAACATATTTGTTTTAGGATTACATCAAACAACATATTTTCCACATTTATAAATGACATCAGCTCATAAAATGCAAAGCATAATTCATAAATGCAAGAAAGAAAAGAAACCGCAGCTTTTATCAGGCCAGAGGTTTTGCTGGAAGGTGGAATTTAGTTCACTCTCAAAATAACCTTTCACCCTGATGTGTTATTTGTGTTGCCCAGGCTCCTATTGCTGTGCGAATGGCAAAAGAGGCAATGAACAGAGGTGCTGAGGTAGGCATTGATTCCTAAATAAAGCTTTTTCATTTTTTAAAACCAGTTACTGTGGTGACACATGAAATGTATCTTCCAGGTTGACATCAATTCAGCAATGGCTATAGAAAGGATGTGTTATGCCCGGGTAAGACTTCCAGTGTTTACTTCAGTCAAACCTTTATGTGTAGCCATGATTAGAGGTAGGATGTTTCTGGAGTGTCCCTCCTCCTTGTGGGAACGCCTTGAGGCAATTGTTTTAAAAGTGGCACAAATGTCCACTTGTACTCAAAGATGAACTAACGAGGTCAAAGGTCACTGTCAGCTGTTGTTTTCATCAACACAGTATCTCAGCAACAAATGTCAAATGTCCACTTGGATTCATTAATTAACTTATTACAGTAGAACGAGTTTGGACATGCATGTACACTGCAGTTTGATTTGTTGGCATAGACATACAACTGCATGGTTGCAACTCAAATTCTGAAACAACTGAAGATGTGGGTCATTCCTATGTTTTGTTACTGTGTATAAGCAGTATGAGTACAAGTTGGGTTCAGCTTTGATGCTCTGTCTTCTCAGGTCATCCCCACTCGGGACAGACAGGAGGGTATGGCAGCCTTCATAGAAAAGAGACCTCCACGATACACTGGACAATAACCTCTAATGAATTTCTTCCTTTTATCTGCGCAGAGCAGAGCGCACTGCTCGATACAATCTGATGTCTGACAGCTAACTAACAGAGTGATTGTGCATCTCGGCCAGTGTCAATATTTTAGTTAGGATCAGCATGAGTACTCAATGGTGATGTTTGGCTGACTGGCAAAAGGTGATTTTAAGTTCATAAAAGCTGATAAAACCGCATATAGTTTGTTTACGTAACGTTTACGTTACTGGTGATACAACCATCATCTTTGGCAGTGAGTGAATAAAAAGGCAGAACGTGTCATCTCCAGTTATGGTAATGTACATTCTTTATTTCCAAACTTGAAAATGTGACTCTCAGCAGCAACATGGCACAGTCATAGCAGACATACAGTATCTTGACTTTTTGCCTCTTCCATCTGAATTGAATTCTGATGGAAAAGAAAACAAACCTAAAACTAAAAACTGGCCTTTATCCAGGGCAATGTTCAGGGGTTCGACAAAACAATCCACTATTTCATGAGGAGCGGAGAAGAGGAAAAACATCAGTGATCTGCTGCTCTTTGCCCTCACTGAAACTGATAAGATCAGCCTGGGTCACATGCAGAATCAGCAAACCTATACATGTGCTCACAGAAAATAGTAATGCCATAGTTCAGTGAACAGATGAGGTGATGTATGTTTTGCCGACAGCTGTTTTTAGTACCATTTGTTTAATATATTTATTTATATTGATCGATTGATATCTATAAGTGTGACCTATCACTAATTCCTGCTGAAGACCGAATTCACTTTGCCGCAAAGGTGCTGTCTTTACATATCAAAGATTTGACAGCAGTTTGTAAAATCAACAGGCATAATTGCATAGAAAATGGTAACAGGGGCTTTCATAAGAGCTGAACAGGGAGAATGTGTGTGCCAAAGTGATATCCTGGACGATACTGTCGCATCTTCAGCCATTTCAGAGGACAGAAGTACCCTCAAATATTTCTAAAAACACTCCTTCCTCACTCATTCTCAATTTTGTACAAATATTTCTTAATCAGATACTGAAAAAACAAAACAGTGGAACATACAATAATTTCCATGCAACCAATTCAAACAGTCCTGACCAAAGTTTCTCTCTCATTTTCTACTATGTACAAATTACATACACTGTAAGATGTAGCAAATTGTACAGAAATACATACACACACCACAGCGCTGTCTCTGTCTTTAAGACACCGAGACACATTGGGAAACAGCAATCATACAAATATGTATATACACAATTTTTTTTGCAAGAAAACAGCTTTTATACACATCAATCATAACCATATTTGTTAATAACATTTGTGTGCAGAAGAAATATTTCACTAAACCCGACATAACTGACCACTGGCGTATTCTTGAACTGACCACAACGCTGGATTTTCTGATTTACAGCTTATCTGGTTTTGCCACAGACCTGACTTCATTCAAGCTGCCACACATTAAATAGACATAGATAAGGGAAAAGAAGTAGAGTCACTTCTACATAATTGGAACATTTGAACCCACTGAACACACCCTTAGCAAGTGTCTTGTCACATCAAATCCAAGGCTTTAGCTCATAAAAGACGGGGAGAGTGACAGTAGTATTGTGGACCCAGAGGTGCGTGTTTCAGTAACCAGAACACTGCTACAACCAAACAAGCGGGCATTCCATAGATGAACAGTACAAGCATTCAAACAAACTCCAGCATGCTTGTGCTCACAGCAGCGTCATGCGTATATTTAATGAGCTAATCAACCAATTTGGACAACCAGAGCCCCCGGTAACATACAGGGGTCTTAGGCTGTCGAGCCTTTGGGAGGTTTGATCGCAAACTGAGATTTGTATACGTGCACTGGCATATTTTTGGTAAGAAAATCATAATTCCAACGTCAGACAAAGAAGAGCAAGCACAAACACAAACCTCTTGTTGGGATTTGACCAACAGTTAATCATAATTTTAGTTTTTCCATCATAATATTAGCACACGCAGAAATATTCTTGTTTTGAAACAAACACAAAATAAATAAATGTTAGGGTGTGTGCAAAGATTTGCGTAGTCTCTATCCTTTAATGTATACTTTCTAGGGATTCTTGATAAAGTGTGTACGCGAGTGTAGTTTGCATACACACACATGCAAGATAAAATCCCCTCTGTGGTGGGATCCAGCTTAATGTCCTCCTCAAGACCAGGGAAATATTTTCTGAAAAATGTGAAAATGAACAACAATGAAAAATCTCCTTCCAGTGTGAGACTGAGCTGCACAGAACAAGTAGTGTGTGTGTCTTTACCTTGGTGAGGTTACTGCGGTGGCGGACGGCGGCTTGTGTGTGTGTGTGCGGGCTGGCCAGTGCGGGCCCTGTGGCGTTGCAGGCTCTCCAGAATGCTCTCAGCCAACAGTCTGACATCTCTGTGGGTCTGTGGGTGTGTATGAACATGCTCCAGCTGCTGCAGGCCCCCCTCCTCCAACAACATGCTGCAGTAGCGAGTGGCTGCAGGCACACAGGGTAACACAACATCAGTTTTATGGTTTAGTGTAATATGACATAACACTTTGTTTTGTATGTGCATGTGTCTGTGTCTCACCGTTCTTGCTGCAGACGTGCTGCATGGCCCACGCTGCCCACAGCTGGACACCAGGTGTGTGAAAGCACTCAAGTAGGGGGAAGAAGGGGTTAAATGACCTACAGGGAGGAGAATATAGAACAATCATGTCACTTTTTTATGCTAGGGTTTTGAAGATTTCTTGTTTTTTAGCCATTGCTGCTTAAACTGGATATTTTGAATCAATCTGTGAGGAATACTACAACACTGTTATTTAGTTGTATGTATTTCCTCTCCCATGAATTCAATCATGTCATTTATTTTATCAGATAAATGTCTCTAAAAGAAAAACATAAAGATGAACCTTTAGCAATCTGTGTAGCAACAGATACAGATGGATATAAAATCCAACAATAACTCAGTCATATTTAACTTCTGAATCTGCTTTACTGTTAGAGTAAAGAAGCTTTATCTCACCTATAAGCCACCATTTCACACTCTGGTGGGGGCCACTTCATAATGACAGCATGCTAGAGAGACATACAAATATATGAAAAATTTTAAAATATTTGCGCACAGTATTTTTATTTATTAATGGATATGAGTAGCTTTGCTCATTCCTACCAGTTGCTCGAGTAGTGACGATCGAAGATCAGGGCTGAGTGTCCAGGCCTCCTCTCCTCGTGAGGTCAGATGTGCAAGAATGCCTGCAGCGAAGTAGCTAACCTCCACCTCTGGGCTGTGCAACAGATTTCGAATGTGGTCCAGGAAACCCTGCACCATCAGCTCTCCATGCAGTTCTGCTACCTCTGCTATGTTGTTCTACACAGCAGAAGGAATAGTTATGTCTTAACGCTGTGGAATTAGTCAACATTCAGTTTTTCTAAAGGATAAAAAGACAGTGGTAAACTTACCAAAAGACCAAGAACTTTTTGCTGAATTGAAGACTCACTGGGGAAGGACTGTGGAGGGGATGGTGGGGATGGGTGCAGATATAGATAAAGAACTGTGAGTCAGTCTGTACCACAGGGGTACTTAACAACATGTGCGTTAGTGTGATGAATAACTAGTGTGATAATCAAATAAATAAATGTATTGCTAGTGTACCTCTAGAACTTTAATGAATAAGGACAGCCCCTGGTTCTCAATAAAATGGCGGCAGGTGGTTGGTGATTCATCAGTGAGGTTCCAGAGTGCGCTCAGTGTAAACTTGAGGGTGGCGTCCACCACACCCTGAGTTGCTTTCTGACGCACAATGTGGAGCAGTTGCTGCAAGGCAAAGAGAGCATATTTACCATGGTAAGATAGTAAATTAGTGAAGCCAGAGAAAACACATGAGAGGTGAATCTTACTTTCACTATGAACAGCTCTGCTCCCAGCTGGGCTGTCTGCTCTGTGGACAACTGGAAAAAGCAAACATTTCAAAGTTTAACAATAACCCTATATGTGAGGAATGCATGAGCAATAGCGCTTGTGATTTTAACACCATACATACTTTAGCAGCCAGTATAGAGATAATAGCCACAGCCATCCTCTGCATGTTCTGGTCCTCATGGTTGCAGAGCCACTGCATCACTAGTTTGGCAGCTTCAAACCTTCACAGAGAAAGTATTAATAGTATAATTTATTTATATAAATAAATACAATGTATGTTAAACAATATTAAAAATACTGAGTAAAATGAGCGTTTCTTACCTGTTGAATGGAACCTCCTGTAAAATGCGATCGCTGCACAGGGACAGCAGGCAGTTCTTCTGCAGCTGTGGACAAAGTAAACATTTTGATAAACATTTTCTCATTTCTGAGCAGTAGATACTGCTGTTCAGGTTAGCATTACATTTACAGTTTTCCATGTGACCTTTTTATTTTGATTCACATTGCTTTCATCAACGTATTTTAAATAATAATTATTGTGTCATTTTCTGCAACTAATCTAAAATGCTGGTAAATGGGTAATTTGCAGGAAAATGTATTTTACAGGAAGGAAAACAAAACAGGAAGCTGCTTTTTTGTGATTGTGAAAAGTTTTTCAACACATCAGAATTTTATGGTTTTCACAATTCCATTATATTGCATACATTTTATTCCTCTCTCATATTTCCCAGCTAACAGAGCCTCCCACCATGGGCTGCCTTCAGAAAACCTTTTTCTCTCATTACTCTAATTAGAACATATTAGTTTCATCATGTTTAAGTCATGGAAATAATTCCTCTATGGGAAATCAGATGCTTATTGTGACTGACATGTCATGAGGCTACCTGCTGGTGATTGGGAAAAGTCCGCATAGCCTCCAGTAAGAGCTGAGTGACAGTGCTCAGCAGTCGAACTGGCATCCCTGCTGCCAGGTCCTGCTTCGTGAGGTTGAACACGCAGGCGCTGGCTGCCAGCTGGACATTCAGTGTGGCAGGGTGGTTCTTCATACCCAAAACTACCAGCTGTATTACAAGATAGTAGGGAAGTAATATTATGTGAAGTGACATAGGTGAGGAACTTAATATATGCAGATTTGGAGTGGGGGGCTTTGACATAGTATTCTGCAATATGTGTCTAAAAGGAGGATTTCATTGATTAAATAAATACAGATTCAGATATGACATTATAAACACTTGTTAAACATGATAAGATAAAAACAGTCTGAATTGAATGGAAAAGTACAACAATGTGGGTTTACTTTCAGGATGTCAGGCCGGGGTTTCTCCATGATATGGGTCAGACTGAACAGATGAAACAGAGCTTCTCTCACAAAACCTTCCCTTTCGCTGTAGCGACGCAGCGCCTCACAAATCTGGGTCTCGTTGGCTTCTCCTGTTACCTGTTCACACACAGTTTGACAACAGCTGGGCAAACCGAAATTTCATCACAGTAATCAGTGTTAACACATGCATTTTTCCAACCTTCAGATTTCCTTCTCCAGATAGAAAGTCAGAAAAACCAGCATCTGTGGCCAGAAGTCCAACAAAGGTCATCCCTGGTCTCTCCTCAACAAATGCCTTGACAGCTGCATCCGTAACCTGCAACATTCACACATGTGGTAACTTTGGCTCTAGGGTAGGCATAATCACAACAACTAGTACTTTGATACAAAAATTCTGAAAACACGATGGTACTTGTTTTCTATGGTAATGGTTATTTCTCTGACACAGATGATGTCAGCATAATTGCATTAAATGCAATGACGAGAAAGAAAGCAAGACCAATATCAACATGTAGGATTGTAGCAACATGTTTGCCTGACTGACAACACACATAACAATAGGAATATTTTGATTCTGAGTTGAATGATTGGGGACAAATCATAGGCTGCCAAAAGCTGGCAAACAAAGAGCATCTCATAAAGAAGGATATACCTCAAATTTAGCTAATTAACACAAAGACAGACATCCAGATTGTACCAAGAATTCAAGGTGAAAGTTTTAGTTGTTAATTAGATACTGATTACATGTCATTAAAATGTATGTTCATATCTTGACATGTTACTGTTAGTGTTTGTGAACTGTGACACAACTAAAAAGCAAACAAAAAGTGAAAAAAGTGTAAAAAAAGCTAATAACCTGAAACTTAACAGAAACATTTATTTTATATTACTCAAAATTACATTGACAAATAAACACACACACACACCTGCTTCCTGCCTGAAACATCCAGGGAAACAAGAGCAGGCAGGATTCCTGGCTGTCCAAGCAACTGACGAGCCACATCAGAGGTAAACTGCTTATCATCACTGATGTCCAGGTGCTGCATGGCCGGAGTTTCACACACCACAAGAGAAAAAAGACAATCAAGAGTGCCTTGTGAGAGTATTTTCAAATGTAACAGTATAAAACACACTGATCCAAACTCAGCTTCATCTGTTCACTAACCTGCAAAACATCCAACTGGCCTATGACTCCCAGCAGCTGAGCAGTGCTCATCTCTAGCCTCTTCATCTGGTGTAGTGTTAGTGAGCGCAGCCGCTCCTTCAGCCCCAGCAGTGGACTGAGGTTAGTGACCGAGGTGTTGGAAAGATCGAGGCTCTCCAGCCGAGGCAGGCAACACACGTCGACTAGCCCAGAATCGTAGAAATCTACATTGGCTAAGGAGAGGGAGCGAAGACCCTGAAGAGAGCTAAAGCGATACCGAATTGGTTCCTCCAGAGAAGACATGGTGAGACCTGTTAATACGAGTCGCTGAAGGGACTGCTGCAAGATGTTTGAGAAAACAAGAAAAAGCAATATATATTAATTGCTTTAATACTTTGTGATGCTAAAATGGTTAACTACCATGACTTTCTCAGCTTACCTGACAATATTTATTGGTGGCCAGTCCCTGTAGGATATCAGAAATAGTGAGGTCTGCATTGACCCTGGCAGCATCTAGCTCCAACAGTCTGTGAGGACAGACGGCTTTCTGGAAGGCCTCTGCAGAGATACGTGCCGTACGGATGCAGCCTCGTCTCAGCCGCAGGTACTCACAGTTCCGAAACACACCCACTGTGCTGTCGTTTAATAGACCTGTAGTGGAATTCACTCTGTTCAGGTTCATCTTTGGTTTTATGCATTACTGACATTTGCCCAGTATTGACTCTGCTACTTGGGGCCACTTTGTTTTATGTGACTTCATACTGCTAGGATGTTATAACTAGGTTATACATCTTTACAACACTGGTTATGTGTGCTCAGGACTCAACAACCTTTAGGTATTTGTTCTAGTGTGCTTTGCAGTGCAGGTTTACCTTCAGTGGCCATCTTGGCCAACAGCTGGTCTGCCAGCTCCTGTGGGAAGAGCACAGCCTCTCTGAAGCACAGGGAGCCATCAGGCCGCTTCACACAAAAACGCCCGAGATTTTGGCTCACATAGGTCAGGCACAAGTCGGTCAGAGCCGCTGGAGACGCCTCATCCTGAAAGGATGATGTTTACTTGTAAGGACGCCTTTAATGTCAGTTGTTCAGTTATTTTTGTTTAATCAGTTAACAGTGCAAGCACATAATGACATGTCACACAAATAACCTGAAGGCAAAAGTAAAACTTACCGAGTTTAGGAAACTGCAGGCCATGGCTATGGTTTAGAAAAAAATGTTTTAGCTTAACTTATGCAACAGAAAATCTGCAGCTTAGTCTGCTAGCCGTCGCGTAGACCAGTTGTCGTTTGCGTTTTCAGTGTTTACCTTTTTGACAGCCTGACGTTATGCTAATGTGCTGAACCGTACAGTGAAAGCAGGACCAGACACCGAGCCCCGAGCCCCGCTAGCGCTGACACAGCTAGCTAGCTGATCTGTCGCCTCAGATGTGGAAAATTGCTCTCAGTGCAAAAATGTTGACAGCTGTCTGCTGTGGAGGAACACATGATTAAAATATATCGAGTAATCACTATAGCGACCGAAACCGCGAAATAAGGAACGAGCTGAAGGAAGCAGTGTCCACAGCGAGCAGGTATGTCTATTTCTGGGCAGACAGTAAACAAAGGTCACCGCACTGGAAGTACATTAACGAGGGGGCGGGACTACGGAAGCCGGAAAGCAAGAAGATTCACATGGAAACGCGTCCAGGGAGACGACCTGCTGTGTTTCTAAAGAAAACGGTTTTATAAATCATTATTTGATGGTTTAATACCAACGTTGTGCTTCAGGCTACTTTCCTCTATTAGGATTTAATTTTTAAGTTGACTCTTTTGTAATATTGCTCACCTGGTCATTCACCAAGGTCACAACGTGCATGTAGTGGGAGCTAAGCCTTCTGTACATGTGCTTGTTCTACTATTAAAGTTAAAACCCAGAAGTGCAAGTTGAACTATGGCTGGACTTATAAACTTTGAAGATGAGAAAGAAGTGAAAGAATTTTTGGACAATTTGGGAGTGGAGTACAGCTTCCAGTGCTACAAAGAGAAGGATCCTGAAGGTAACATATACCTGTTCACTGCTCAGTGCTGAACTACTGCAGTATTAATACAGTCAAAGTAAACTGTGGTGAACTTGTGTTAGACGCAGTAAGGATACTTCTAATGGACCTGTGTCATAGCCTTTAGTTTGCGTATTTCTAACATCATTTCATTTAACTGCATTGTGAACACAATTAAAATGTGCTGATGGTATATTTTAAGTGCATTTATTTTGTGTTTTGAACATATTGACGATGCACTAGACTAACAGCGTCAGTATAAATACGTTTTGTACATTAACCAAAATGATGCTTTAGATATTTAAGTATATTTTGACGACAGTGTACCATTGTGGTGAGTGAGGGTAATACTGGAATATATGACTTTTAAAGTGTGCCTTAAATGCAGCATTCGGTATATTACCTGCAGCTTGGTTTCATTTAAACTTGTATAGTATAGTAGACGTAAACGTTTAAGAAATGTTCTTTCAAAAAATGTACTCGCTTGCCTCATTGAAGTCTGTGTCACATATCTTTCTTAGGTTGTCAAAGACTTGCTGACTACTTGGAAGGAGTGAAGAAAAACTATGAATCTGCAGCACAGGTGCTCAAACATAACTGTGAAACAAATGGACATGGAGAGAGCTGCTATAAACTGGGGGCTTACCACATCACAGGAAAAGGTAAAACAGCAGTGTGATTTACCCTCTCTCATGTTTTGGTCACAATTTTAAAAGGTTACAAATTAAAATGTTAACTAAATAAAAGCATCACAAAATAAAACACAAAATGTGGATGTCATACCTGTGAGAGAAATGGAAAGTACAGATTATTTGCTTTTATTTGTAGAATTAATGCCAAGAACTCGAGCAAAATACAGTGAACATTTCAATCCACCGTTGCATGGATGTACTGATTTTACAGGTTATATTGCAAAGTAAAAGTTTGAAATCAAAATACAAACAATTGCTATTTAATACTGCCAAATTCTACGACCTACTGGCTCTAGTCTGTTTCATATGAATACCATAATATTTTTAGTATTTGGTCAGACTAAAAAAAACAGTGTGGGTTTAAGTTTACATTTAGCAGATCAATTATTCAGTAAATACTGTATAAAATACTGTATATGTTTAGTTAAATGTAATTCTTTTAATTACTATATACAATACATACTTTACTACTTTTTAGTGTATTACATATATACACACATCTAATCTTGAATATGAACTTGAAGGGTAAGATTATAACATTTTTTACATTACGTATCTGCCTAAGAGGCAGAGACCAAAAAAAATAAAGCTAAAAAACTGATAAGATCGCTGCAATACGTCCTCTGTCAATCTCTTAAATGTCTCCACCAGGCGGAGTGACTGAGTGTCTGAAAAAAGCCTACTCCTGCTTTATGCGCTCCTGCAACACTGGAGGAAAAAAGTCTGTAGATGCCTGCCACAACGTCGGTCTGTTAGCCCATGACGGACGAGCTTTGGAAGGGGGACCTGACTTTACGGCAGCTCGGCAGTATTATGAGAAGGCTTGCTCAGGAGGCTTTGCACCTTCCTGCTTTAACCTCAGTGCTTTGTTCATCGAAGGCAATTCCAAAGGGCTGGCGCCGGACATGACCCAAGCTTTGAAGTACGCTAACAGAGCCTGTGAACTGGGACACGTGTGGGGCTGCGCCAACGCAAGTCGCATGTACAAACTTGGGGATGGCACAGAGAAGGATGAGAAGAAAGCAGAAGAGCTTAAGAATCGAGCGAAGGAGCTGCATGGTTTAGAGAAGGAACGGCAGCTCAAATTTGGAGAGTGACACAGTTGATTAAATTATTTTTGTTAGGTTTGTCTACACATGTGGTGCTCAGTCGAGTTGTGGATGTGAATGAGAAAGTGTGTGTAAAATATGTGGACAGTAAAAATCAGGGGTGAGTGTCAACCTTACTATTCGTGTCAGTAGATTTCAGCCAAATGGATACAAGAAATGTAAATATAAAAGCAATAAAATGAATAGTGATTCAAGTACAGTAGTTGGACATTATGCTTTTGAAAATCTATGATGTTTAGGTACAAGCTTTAAGATTAAAGGACAAACAGTACTCCACTACAAGTAGAAGTACCACAAGTTCTTTCAATCTGCCTAGACACTATCAGACTTGATGCCATCTTGTCCAGATTTGTTCAATGTGTGTCTCAAACGTTTCTGCATAAAAAACTGTTAAAATTTTCAGGCCTTGATTAAGTACAGTCAAACTACAATCCAACGTCACCTACATCACCACAAATTGTTTGGAAGAGTTAAAAGAAAAACGCCTCTACTCTCATCCAGAAACATGGATGAGACATTTTTCACAGCCTTCTTGGCTCAAATTTACCAGTGGTACCAATATGAGTGGAGGGCACTGTACTTTATGTACTGCAAAATGTTTCATCTATAATAATACAGATTTTTATGAAGGATCTACGTGTACAAATAAACCAGTAACTAAAACTATACAACACTCTGAATTGTAGTGGAGTAAAAATAACATCAAATAACAACACTCAAGTTAGATAAGTATTAAAAATAGGTTAAAGTACTAAAATTATCAATTTACCTCAAATTTGTACTTAAGCTCAGTACATGAGTAGATGTTGTTACACTTTGTTACACACTGTGTTTTGTAGGTTAGGCCCCTATTTAAAATAGAATATAACTTTTTAGGAATTATTTTGGGGAATATCACAAACCTTTGGTCTCGAATTGTGAAGCCTTTGGTACTTGACTGATTAATTTAAAATAAATTTATTCATAGGTAGTTATTTGAACCTAAAAAATTATGTCAGCTTAATTAGAATGATCTTTTGTGTAGATGTCAGTGTTGTCAATCTGATCAAAATGTGCTATTTATTGATCTTTAAACTCACCTTCTTTGTCATTAGCTTTTTCATTGTTATACAAATAAACAACTATTACATATCTTCATGTGGTAAAGACTCACAGGAAGTTTGCATCGTTTATGTTTAGTTTCTTTTAAAAAAAACAACTGAGTGGACTTACCGACTCCTCCACAAGGAAGATGTCTAACAAGGGCAGCAAAAAGGCAAACATATCTACACCACTATTCATCTTACATCTGGAAACACTTCATGTCTGGCATATACAAATACAGTGTATCCTGCAGTGAGTAAAGGAACATTGTTCTGTTTAATATATTTATTTTTACTAAATCTGTGCTATATATACGAATGTTCCTACTATCTATGTACTATCATACTATCTATTTTGCTTTTTTGCACACTCACAATTTCAAAACGTTGTGTAAACATAACCCAACCCGCTGCACAATCTGAATAGTCCATGTTCTGTCTATTGCTGTCATTATGTTTATTTTTACTGTTGGATCTTGGAGTTTATGTTGAGCTTTATGTTGAGACTTAACATCACTGAATTCTCTGCTTTTTGGCAAATAAATCACATCCTGGTTCTGATTCATTCACCAAGTTAAAACACATCAAGTCAGAACAACTAATGTTTATAAGTTGAATTGTCAGTGAAACTTTAAGTTAGTAAATTAGTATCCAGTTGATGTATTAAAGTGCAGTGTCACAGTCAGTGTTGAACCACTAGAGGGAGTCACAATCTAAGACAAGAACTTTGCGCCTTTTTCAAATGTCTCAGGGCGCTTGATTCTGAGCACATTACAAGGACCAGGAGGTATGTGAGTCCCATCTGTCAAGACTTTAACCGACACTGTATTAGCAACCTGTAGATTATGTAAACACAGACAAAAGGTCCCTGTGTATAAACCACCAGTAAGCCGGTCTGTTGAGGCTGATGGGCGGACTGGTTGGCTCGTAGCTCCGCCCGTTAACGGAGCGTCCCCTCATCCCTCATTCAAAACAGAACACAGCTGTTGAGAGGAGCATCGTTGTATCCGGAGCGTTAGCCTGGAACTGATCGCTTTCTGCTGGCTTCTCATGTTCCCACTGGAATATCAGGAAACCCCTCAAGAAAACACAACTCAAGGGTGAGTTGCACGACAGCATGAGTCAAAGTTTGTTGTGTTTTGCGACATAATTTAGAAAATCACTCTCCCGTCGTCGAGGCAGTTAGCCAGCATAACGTTAAGCCGCACGAGCGTTGGGGTGTGTTTGTTTTAATATGCAGGATGCTCCTTATCAAAATAAATCGGCATCCACCAAGAGGAGGGGGCACGGAGATGCGAGAGAAACTGTAAAACGAAAACTAAGTTGGTCGAGTTTTTGAAATGACAATGTGCATCCGAGTGCATTGGTTTACTTTAACCTCAATGTTATCTTCTCCTCTACCCCACACTAATGTATTTTATCATACGAGTGATAAATCATACGCTCCCTCACCAGGCTAGCGAAACAAGCTAGCCAGCCATGCTAAAATGGAAACCTCTTTCAGAAAGGGGGGCAGTCGGTGTGCTAGCATTTTGAGTTAGCTTCTGCGAATGTTGTTGACATTAGTCGCTTCACGTTTTACTCCTGTTCAGGGAGAAGGGTGACCCAGTTTGCGCCCAGTTTGTGCTTTTAGCCCAGCAGAGCTTTTTAGCTGCCATACCCGCTGCAGGCGCTCTGCTTCGGATAGCTCATTGGTGGTGAACCCCCTGCACAGTTGCTTTCCGGGGAGTGCTTTGGGTGTGGCGTGGGTTCACCCACGAACAACAATGTGCGCAGACTCAACCATGAGTTGGCAATGGGAAATTAGGGTTATAGACCATGCACAAAAACAAGTGATGGGGTTATTCTGAATTCGGTAAAGGGGTGGCCAGCGGGTCTCGACCCTTGTTTCCTGAAATGTTTTAAATGAGGGTGCCTTTGAGAGCATGAGCGAGAGAGAGCTTCCTCCCAAGTTCAGCTGATTCCTCAGTAACACCACATGTGCCTGATAACCGTCCTATTCCATTAATGTAATCTAACTTGTGGATCAATAAGTCAGTTTAAATGAGTGATAGTCTTCAATTACGTTTATATTTATGTGTCTGCTTCTTGTAACTATGTGCTAGACACTCTTACTGTTCAAAATAAATACAAAGACAGAACAATCATTAATATTTATCTTGTCTCTTAGCTGTCCTGGTGTGTAGCTGCTCATCTTATTCTGCCAAATAAATCTGTGATAATGGTCAGAAAACAGTGTTGACATATTAGTAGCTAAATGCAGAAGTATAAACAGATATGAAATTGGTAAATTACTAGGAACAAAAATGATTAAGTGGGTCACTTGCGTTATGTGTCAGTAGCTCAACCTGCTCACTGAGGAATGCTCCATATTGATATTTAGTATGTCTGTGTGGAGCTGCTGTTCTCAACAGTTCACATTTGACCCATAGGTCACTGGTTCAGACTCATGACTAGCATACCTTTACAGTGCTGTGGTGTCATGTTATGCAGAATAGATAGAAACTTCCCATTTGGCTTCATTAGTCATTTATAGTTTCATAGATTATTATTATTATTATTATTCATTAAATAGTATTTATAATGGCAGCTATAGCAGTGCTTTCATCAGGTGGTTTAGTAATACTACATTTGATGTTCAGTCCACAACAGGACATGAAACTTAAAGCTT
>OMLM01000958.1:26696-51822 GCA_900302695.1 Helostoma temminkii | reverse complement strand
AAACTAAGGAGAAAGCAATTGTTACAGATTATCAGTGAAAGTTTCGGGACAGTGTAGTGTAGGTTAGTGGTCAGGGAGATGATAAAGGGTACATGTGAAATGTTTACCTATGTAGTCTTAGTACTAGGGCTTATGTTTTAATCCAATAACTTATGGTTGATTCAGTATTCTGTTCAGTGTGCGGATTTGCACTGTTGTTCTTAAGCAGCACAAGTTCCGTCTGTATGCCTGTTTACAAATGCTGCATTGAATTATCATTTTGTCTTTTTAGGTTTACACTGTTCTTCGTCTCTCTTTCTGACTGTAAACAAAAATGTCACATTGCATATCTGTTCCCTGCCAACAGAAACAGTGTAGGCGCCTGGAGGATTTGCTGAACCTCAGTAGGATGGAGTACTATTTTTATTTTTAATTACATCACTTTGTGTATAAAGCATTATCATCTATGGCTAAATGCTTTGTCTTAATAGGATATAAGACAGCAGTTATAAGTTGTAATTAAAATGTGATTGTGTTGTATTCAGAAAGAGAAAATCATTCTGATGCAATTCAAATTTTCCCTTTTTTAATAATTATACCTTAAAAAAAAACAGGACTCCTCTTAACGTAATTTGAGCAGCAGCGTCATTCTAGAAACTGTCCTGACCGTACCACCTCCACCTGCCAGGCCAGACTAATTCCAGAGATGTCTCGTGTACACGGACCCATCTGTTCACCACTGCTGTGTAACTACTCTGTTCAAGGCCTGCAAATGTGATTAGCTGAAGATTACATCTGTGTGTGTGAAATGAAACTCCCCTTTTCAGAATCAGAGCTGAGTGTTTACAAGAGAAAAGGATAAAGCACTGTAGAGCTTTTGCGTCATCAGTTTCAGCCCCTGGTATTTTTCAGGTTATGTCTATCTGCTCTGTGTCTGTCTGAAGCATATATGTATTTATGCGAAGTATATAATGATTAAGCAGCCTCCTTCTGGGTGTTATACAAATTCTGCAGGCGTCTTGGTCTGCATCAAGATTTTTCTCTGGGTGACCTCCAACCAGTGCAGTTGCTCAGTTGCCAAGGTAACTTTATGCGTGTGTCTGGCAAATCCATTCAGCGCAGATGGAACTGCAAAGTCACATGTCGTCACACTGTTCCTCTTTCCAGCCTGGGTTCCGTTACTGCAAGAACAATACAAAGCTAATTATCTGTGTTCATTTTCTGCTTTGGTTTTTGTGTCGACTCCACAAAACCAGCCAACTTCTCTGTTGCTGTTGGGAGTAATACCAAAGGTCCCTGCACTTGACAAGCTGTTTTGGAACACTGATAAAAAATGACTATGTGTTTGATAAAGCCTTTTTTAATGTGAGGCATTTCTGATGTTGCTGGCAGTTAGTTGAAGTGGGTGTTGTGAGCTTGGCTGGCACCTGACTGCATGACTGGGTGCATGTGTGAGGAGATAAAAGGCAAGGATAATGCCTGCCCTATGTTTCACTTCAGAAGTCTCAGTGGTAGGCACTATGTTTTCGCTGTGTATAGTGAACAATGTGCCTTTTTTGTTATACACAGAACAAAATTTGAGGAAATAGTGAAAAGTGTCTTGTCTTAGTGAGTGTATTTGCCATGTGGTTCCTGCTGTGTTGTAATCACAGATCTTGTTTAGGGGAAGTAGAGGCCACCGAGAGCAATTGGAAACACAAACAGAGCGGAAGTGGAGACTGTTAGGAGAGGGTCACTCGTGACTGAATTTCACACACAGAGACACACACCCTGCTAAACACACACCACAACAGGCTAAGTAATAGCAGGAGGCCTGGAGCTTGGAGAACATTTTAGCTGATGGGAGTGGCTCACATATGAAGGGTTACAGATTGAGTGGACTGCTGTACAACTTTGTTTTCCTACCCCCCCCCTCCCCCTCTAGTTCCTAGCTTCTCTTTTCTGCTACTATGCTATTTTTCTTTTTCACTTTGCTTTATTGTTATGAGTGGGTTGTGACGCTATTTTAGTCCTACCTGTAGGCTGACAGAATGAAATGTCAGCCTGTGTTTTATTCGATGCATTGATACTCTACATTCACCAACCTCTTCACCACCACTTCCTGCTATCTTCTTTGTTTTTCTTGTCATCTGGGGCCCTTACTACCCCAGATATCTGGCTATCATTTGAAATCATTGATAGCAGTATGTTACCATTTTTTTTTTTTTAAGTTTAGTTTATTTCATTACAACTACCAGAGCATTCAATAGTCAATGGCAGAAGAAGCAATGCTTACATAGGCCCAGCTTACATTATTTTTCAGCTAACCTGCATACATTAAAATTAAAGTAGAACATAAAGAAAAAAAAACAAAGAAATTAAATAGCTTTTATTAGCATTATTTTCCAATTAACAATTCCAAATTACTTAAATTGCAGTTTTTGAGTGAGGGACCAAATACTAACCTTACAGACAAACAGGTGATAACCAGTGGCAGATCTTTTCTGACCTTGGTGTCTTGGATTGCAGGATGGCTAGGGGGGCTTTAAATCTCACACTTAATGGTGCTGACATTACACTGTAATGACGCAGTTTCAGTTTGTTTTGGTATTTTATGTATTATGCTTTTGAGAAAGGTCACTGTATGTTGGTGTTGTCCTTAATTTGAGGAACTTCCAGGGCTTCCCCATCTGATTCATAGTCAAGATTAAATGACTGTGTGTGTGTGTGTGTGTGTCTGTGTGTGTGTAGTTGTGGCTAGTGTTGAAATTTCAGTCTAAAGTTTTTGCTGATGCAGCTCTCTTCATCTGCAATGAGTTTTTATATTCCAGTTTGTATTTGTCAGCTGCAGTCTATCAGGTAGGACCAGATGGAAAGAATAACAAATTACAAACAGATTACAAATGCAGAGTGCCTGTCTACTAAATGTCAAAGTGACAGTATAACCTGCTCCAAAAGTCAATGACACCAAGCACACAGGCTTCTACTACTACTACTACTACTACTGCTACTACTAGCTTTCAATGCTTGAATTATATTAAAATTTGCCTTATAAATCTTTGTCCTTGAAATCTACCACACCCTCCCTCTGTCTGTGAACAGATCCTATCAGAGATAAAAGAGCTGTAATAAGCAGTGTTGTTTGGTTATTTCTTATACCGGCTCAGACAAAGACAGTGTGGTAATTCTCATCTGACTAGCTTTACTTGATTTCTTTCTTGTCCACCACCTTGATGGTTATCTTGCATCTTTCTTGTATGTGTGCATGTGCATCCATGTATATGCACATTTTTAGAGCAATGTTTAATGATTTCCCAATACTAATACCAGTATTGGATCCAATACTGCGCCCGTGTACTCATAATCGTACTCGTAAAATATATATATATTACATCTGATACCACTTTATGGCTGAACGTTAATTTTGTTTTGGGTGAGCGGGTAGGTAAAGGTGGAGAAATGTCAGCAGTGTAAAGAGATTTTAAGCTAAGTGTTAGCATAACACACGGTACAACAAGTTTGCTAATGTAGCAGCAACCAACACTGCATCAAACACTGGAGAAGCGAGACAAAACGTCCAGAGACAATCCACAGGCTATTCAAATAACATAACATCAGTTGTTGAAAATACTCAACTGCTGGGGCTCAGGTATGTTATTCCCAGCCATCATCGCATCATTGACACTGTCTTACCAAAGGTACATGACTTAGTGAAAAAACATATTCACAGCTTTTGCAGTATGTTATAGCCGCTTCACCAATGATATTTGGATCAGCAGTGTCTCCCCACTGTGTCTCATCAGTTTAACAGCACAGTGGGTTGATGAGCATTTTATGTTTGAGTGAATCTTCAGGGCTCCCACACCAGCCAAGCTATAGTGGTATATATTTTATTTAGTCACAATTAGGAAGCGTACATCTGATCACAGTGTTCGAAATTATTGCACTTTTTCCTCTAATAGCAGTTTTTATAATAAAAAAAACTGTACTCTATATCGGCAAGTACTCAAATGTAATTGTCAAAAGTGATATCAGGACATCCCAAGCAACATTGTGATTTAATATGCAATAATTAATTAATACTTGTAAGTTACTTTTCTTCTATATTAACAAACAAACTATGAGGAATAATATATAATCATCATGAACCTTATGATTTGCTGCAGTTGACAGAACCGAGGCATGCTTCTTGTGTCTTGAGCTTTTTTTTTTAATCCACTCTCAGTGGATCAGTTCTCAGTTCCTCCGCAGGGTTCGTGTAAAGCTTGGGGAAGAGGGCACAGTGTATGCATGTGAAGCCTGCGGGGACACCTTTCTAATTGTTTGGAATCTGTTGCATTTGTTAAATTGTAATATTAATTTAACAATTTAGATTAAATCATTCAGCTATATTTCAAAGTCAATATTGGCACAGCTCAGTGCTAGGTGGTAGCTGGGGTTGGTGTGTCAGGTTGGAGGTGTTTGGGGTCATAAGGCCGGGATCAAAGGTGGGTTCAGGGACAGGGTTGTAGGAAAAGGGGCCAACATTTAAGGCATGAAGAATGAAAGCTATGACGGTCTTGTTCCACCTGATACTAGAGGCAGGTCCTTCATATGAGCTCTTTTGGTTGAGATGTTGAGGTTGATGGAAAAAAGCGTAGGTGGACTTTAGATATTGAAAAAAGCTAATTACATGATTGCTGGTCTTACTACGTGGGATCTGTGCATGTGTGTGTATGTGCATTGCTGTTTGTTTTATTCTCTAGATAAAGACTGTACACCAGGCCATAAACCTTCCCTCAACTGACCCAATTGTACATAAACAGACAGATGCTGCACCCTTCCTCTTCCCTTGCATGTTGTCCTGATCCAGTGGTCTGTGTCAGTCCTGGAGACAAGTCTTTGTGGTCTCACAATACAGTCTCATCTATCTGTGTAACCCGCTGAGTGTTTTGGCTTGGGAGCTGAGCTGCAAGCCAAGCCTGGTTATGTCATGGAAACTTGTGAACTTGGTCCTGAACCCTGCCAGAGACAATAGATCAGATACAGACAAGCACGATTCAACTCTCCTCTTTGGCTCTCTGTTCTTTTTGCTTTCTTGTTCTTCCAGCATTTTTTTTCTTTCTTTCTAGACCCCATTGACCACAAAATACAGGCAACAATATAAGGTTTTACCCTCCCCACCTGTTATACTCTTTGCTGTTTTTACCATCCATCACCTCTGAATGAATGAATGGTGACGATTCACTTGTTATGCAGATGTGCTTTTCTGTGTCATCTCAGACTCTGGTTTGATTTGTTTGTGACAGCCTATTTCCTGTCGCCTTTGTCAGGTTGCTCGCAGGTCAGACCTCAGCATGCAGGCAGAGACTTGCACTCATATGCCTGCAGTTACATGTAGCAAGCTGTCAAACTGGGTGTTTACTTTTCATTTTTTAAATATGGTAGTTACTGTCATGTTTGAAATGCTAGCTGAAATTTCTGAATGTGGTAAAGGAAAAATAAAAATGTAATATTTAAATGTAAAACATGTAATTATTATGTGTATGTGTTTTTGGAAGAATATGTTACTGAGTACCTTTAACTCTTTTAATACAATGCTATAATGTTCAATTATCATTATTATTAAAATGGCATTTATGGAGTTTTTCATGAGTTGATTTGCTTCATCCCACCACACAAACCATGTGGAGATGTTTAGGTTTTTTTTGTTAAAAGTTTGAATAAATCATAATAGCTTTGAATGTCAGTCATTTCCGTTCAGATCTTGCACAAATTCAAGATTTCAATTCTGTAAAAAACGTGGAGGGAAACACATTAGAGATCTGACTGTTATTTCTGCATCAGCCAAGGTCAGAGCATGTAAAAGACAGGCACCTGACAAAATGACAACTACCTAGAAAGACTTGATGGACAGCCTGAGTTTGCCTCCTATATACTAGGATAACCTAGATATTAATCTGGCTTCTTTTTGTCTCAAAGGTAGGATCTGATAAAATTGGGAGGGTAGACAAGAGCGAGGGTGACATTGCCGCTGGAAACTATGTCTTTCCTATTTTTAGTCAATAGATGGATGTTAAGTTGCACATGTATCTTGTCTGTACTTGTCCTCTGAGAGAACACAGGCTCAGACTCATAGTGTCTGTGTAACTCAGGTACATATTGTAATTTGTGTCTGTGTGCATGCACAGACAATGTAGCCCCTGGCCACACTGCTTTGTGTAAGAGGAGGATCAGAAAAGAGGTGTGAGGGGCTCATTCAGGGATAGAGGGTGTAAGAGAGAGGGGGAGGGGAGGAGTGGAGGTGTAGAAGAGATACAGCTGTTTCTCTAGTCTCAGCTGTTGCTCCTCTTCCAATTTGACTCCTCTCGGTTTCCCTCTCCCTCTCTCTGACAAACGCACACTGTAACTAGAAGAAGCACACAGTGTAATGTTGTTCTTTCTTGTGAGAGAAAGATGAAAGAATCAATCTTTCATAGCTCCTGTCGGATGGGAATAGCAAGTACTCACAATATGAAGAAGAAAGAAAGGCAGCCATGACCAGATTAGGCAAAATCCTTCTATCCAATTTCATCACACTTTGTCTTATTTGCTCTCTCTGTCTTTGTCTGTCTTTTAGCCCTGTTTTATTTATCTGCTTCATCTACTGATTCTCATTCCTTTTCCCTTGACCTCTGAGTTTGTGGTGTCATGTTTTTCTCCCATGTGACCTCTGGCCTAGTGAACTTTAAGAGTAAACGACTGTGTGTGTGGCTGTTGTCCGTCGTTGAACTGCTTTGGGTTACAGAATGGACATAGCTTTGGATTTCCGTCTTGTGACTATGCTGAACACAAGTGTTGGACACACATTAATCACGCACTTATTCTTCTTGTTCATTTCCTGATCAATTTATCCTCTCAGGAGCACTTCTTTTGTATTTTAATTTGTAATTGGTTGGTTTATCAGGCCCTGGAGAAAGGGCAATGCCATGTTAGTGGAAGTCATGCGTGACACTCTGTGCGAGCATGCGTTAAGCTGTATGGGAGGCTTGTTATCTCAATCTTGCTCAGTTAAGCAGGTTCAAAGTGACTTTGTGGACTATCCCTACAGTCCACATATTCATCCACATGATGAATAAAATAATACCTGGCCTACAGCATGTTTGCTTTCACAGACACTGCATATTGGTTGATGCACTTCTCTTCTGGGCCAAGTATCTCAACAGAATAGGCCAGCCTTAAAGAGGACAAAATAAATTGTTGCAGGAGGATGAGCTTATTGTTATAGAGAGAAGACATGGCCTGTAGATTTTGGTGGTCCGTGTGGAAAACGATAATTTAAGAAATGCTGAAAATGCTTTTTAAAAACAAAAAGTAAGAGCACTTTGGGCCTTTCAACAAAGCCATCAAATGTCTCTAATCTCATTTACCTTTGGCTGCACAGTTGACCTTCAAGGAGCTCCATTATATTACTTCTAGAAAGTTATTGCTGTAGCAGGAAGAATGCTTGTGTATTTGCATTCACATAATAATTTTGTCAGGTTGCAGTAAGCCATGTCTCAATTCTGTTACTCACTTAAAATCCATGAGGGCCACCAGTCCTGGACAGGGCTGCATGTATGTCTTTGTGGTACCATCTCAGTCTTTCCACTAGGATTTTTCTCAACAAGAGTGCTGACAGATCAGCATTTATGCTTGCTAGTGGAGGAAGAGCTTACAATGGCGTTGGAAGAGAATTGTTATAGGTAGTATTATTCATGTTGGAGTGCTTTTGAAGCCTGAAAGGCTCTGGAGGCCCAGATAGCTGTATCAATAATGGTCTCTTCTCTCCTGACCTACAACTGCGCCCCTTTCTTTTCTCTCCTGACCTCCTTGCTGGTCCCTCTCTTTTTTCTTTTGTCCTTTGTCTGTATTACTTGTCTTCCTGCCTTTTATGGGAACACACTTAAGCACTGAGCTGGGCAACCTGTAGAAACCAGTATAGTTATTCACTCCCTTTTCATAATTACCAAACATTTACACATGAGCGTATAAAAGAAACACCCTGTCATTAATTTAATAGGTGACTATTTAGCATCACTATTTTGCTTTACAGCAGACATGTGAAAATGTTCACCTTATTTATCTCGGTTTGGTATGACATTTCTCTTCCCATTTTAGCAAAATACCTTCTGTCAGGAGAAGAGTACAGGTCTAACTCGCATGCCACCATTTGGTCCAGAGACTGTGATGAGGCACCGCTATACTGATAGTCAATGATTTTACTAATCCCCTTGGAGAAATTCTTGTGGACAAGCAGTCCCCTTGAAGAGTCAAGAGTTCAGGTGTCTTGTCCAGTGACATGTAACTTCGACATGTGGCCAGGGAACCAAGAGTCAAACCACCTATCTTGTGTTCTTAACGAGGCAAAGGACTTGCACACATACACGCTCATTATCTTAGATATAGAAATCAATCTTTACAAGAAATTAAATTGTTTTAAAGCTTTTATAGAGTGTCTAACAAACACACATAATTGGAGGAAGAGGAGCTCAGAACACAAATGCCAAGCCAAAAACCCAAACAAATGCAAATAGTAGGAATGGAAATCATAAGAAACCTTTAATTTGGTCAGATTTGTATTTTCTATTTTTAACTGGATCTGTACTGTACTGAAAGTTGAAAGGTTGAATGTCTGCAGTTCTTCACTAACAAATACGTTTTTAATTAATTCACCAAGTGGAAACTGTAAAAAGCAGTTACATTAAGTGTTACTCTAATAGTAATACCATGGTAACATTACCTTTTCTCTGTGGTTTCAGCACTTCAGTGACTTTTTCACACCTTTTATGTTTTGTTTTTGTTTTTGTCTTTCTAGGTTATTGGAGAAAAACAGCAGCATAACTCAATACAAATATGCTGCATTAGATTGGAAGCAAAACAACCACTGTACTGTAACTGCTGTGACTTCAGGTAGTGTGTTACAGTGCAGACTCAAAGCAGTGTGCACATACTGCCATATATGCAACAAATGCCAAATTACTACTACTACTTACTACTATCAGTGTGAACTAAAACAATTGTGAAATTATTAGATAAAGAGTAATAGCTGGAGGAGGTAGTTAAGATGTGACTACTGCTAAAGGTAAACTAGCAAATACAGAAAAGCAGTTGCTATACTGGTCTTGTCTGGTGCCGCCTTGTTCCAATCTTTGAGACTGCTGCTTTATACTTTTTACTAATTACAGTTTTGTAATTAGTACTCTGACGCATTTATTACTGACATTGCATTTGCCAGTTGATTAACCAGTTTGTAGCCATGACCTTTGTTTACTGAATTTCAGATTTTAACTCAGCCCAGGTATCTCAGCCCTGTGAAAAGCCAATAGCCAATGGCGATTTCATGCCAAACATGCTTAACTGTCATTATCACACACATAACTTGTATATCACACAGTTACTTTTAGCCTCAATAAGTGTTGCCTCCATGAGGGGGTTTGATTTGTGCCAGTCCTCAGAGACTCATAGAGGAAGACATAGAGATTGTATCAGTTTCCTCTAAACATTACTGCTCTGACTGACTGCTCTGTTTCTCTGTATTGTTAGACTGCCCTTTCCTTGTTAATAGTCTGTGCAGGGAACGACTACTGACATCGGCGCTGCTGCCAGCTCTGTACTTCATCTGCTTCCTCTCCCTCCCCCTCCTTTCTCTTTTTCCCCACTCATCTGTCACCACACTCAGGTCGCCCAGGCTTCAGCAGCAGAGTTGAACTTGCACTGGGCTGCCTGCCCGCTCCCATTCGGGCCACAAATCAGGCTGAAGTCGGCACACAGATACACAAACTGTAGGCCAGTGCTCTACCCACACACGTGAAGGTCTGCTTCTCTGGGGCCTTGCCACATGCCACTACTCACAAGCTTGGCACCATAGCCACTCTTTGCTTTATTTGATGGATAACCAGATACTGTTATCAAGACAGTTTGGCCTTTTTATTGGGTCTTCGTAGAAGTAGTTTGTGTAGTATTTATCAATTTTGATTGCTGCTAAATGCTGGAGGCTGGTGCTAGGCTACATAAAGTGTTGACTGTAGTGGTTATCTAGGTGTGTGAGAGTTGTACGTAGCAAGAGAGTCTGTGTCACTGGCGTGACAGAAGAAAAGACAGGCTTGGACAGCCTGTCTGTAAAGCCTGAGCTCTAATTATCTGTAGGGAGCGAGCTAGAAGAAGAGAAAGGGTGGTGGTGGTGGGGCAAGCAAATGTAGCTAAAAAAAGCCTAGTCACACCCTGCTGCTACCTCACTCAGCTAGTTGATTTTTACATTCAGGGTAGACAGATTTATCTAAACTAGCTTTAAGAGTCTCTACATCTTTGCTTTCAATGTTGGATGTACTTCACACGTATCACATTGATATTCATCCAGCTGACCAGCCTGCTGACAACATTTTATTTGTTAATACATATAATACTGTGTTTTTAACAAGCTAACACAATTGAACATACATGAATTGTACAGACTTTGTTGGGTTTTTTTTAATTGCTTTTAGAAAATAATTTCAAACAAACATTTGTACATCATGCATACAGTACCTATAAAAAGTATTCACCCCCTTGGATGTTTTACCCTTTTATTGGCATTACAAATCAATCATGGTCAATATAAGTTGGTGACTTTGACAAAAAAAAAATCAAAAGTATATATCAAAGTGAAAACAGGTTTCTACAAATTAATGTCAATTAGAAAAAAATATCTGAGGTGAAATCAGTGTTTGCATTAATATTCACCCCCTTCAGGTCAGTATTTAGTAGATGCACCTTTGGCTGTAATCACAGCACAGAGTCTGTGTGGATAGGTTTCAATTAGGCTTGCACATTCAGACAATGGAAGTTTATGCCATTCTTCTTTGCAAAACTGCTCAAGCTCTGTTAGGTTGCATGGGGATGGGGTGTGACTGACTCGGCCATTTCAGAACATTCACCTTGTTGTCAGTAAACCATTTCTGTGTAGCTTTCGCTGTATGCTTCTGGTCATTGTCTTGCTGGAAAACAAATCTTCTCCCAAGCTGTAGTTGTCTTGCTGACTGAAAAGATTGTTCTCCAGGATTGTCCTTTATTTTGCCACATTCGTTTTACCCTCTACCTTAACAAGCCTTCCAGGACCGGCGGCCGAGAAGCATCCCCACAGCGTGATGCTGCAACCACCGTGTTTCACAGTGAGGATGATGTGTTTGTGGTGATGTTATGGTGTCCACCAAACATTGCGTCTTGCCTGATAGTCAAAAAGCACCATTTTGGTCTCATCAGACCAAAGAACCTTCTTCCACTTGACCATGGAGTCTTTCACATGCCTTTTGGCAAACTCAAGTTGTGATTTAAGTTTTTTGAACTCCGAGGGATGTTCAGTGTCTTGGAGATTTTTTTTGTATCCATCTCCTGACTTATGCTTTTCAATGACCTGTTCTCTAAGGTACCTGGAGTGTTCTATTGTCTTCGTGGTGTAATGGTAGCCAGAAATACTGATTAACCAGTGACTGGACCTTCGAGACACAAGCGTCTTTATACTGCAATCACACATTAACTGAACTTGGATTATCCCTATTTCACTAATTGTGGGACCACTAGCACCACATATCTGGACCTCTGTTGCAATAGGTCCTGAACAGCCAACCTGCTGAATAAAAGCAGTGTATATCGAACTGCTGTGACATGCAGCCACATGCTGGTTGTTACTGTGTGTGTGTGTGTGTGTGCGCGCGTGTGTGTGTGTGTGTGCGCGCGTGTGTGTGTGTGTGCGCGCGTGTGTGTGTGTGTGTGTAAAAAAGAAAGAGATCAACCAGACCCCCGTTAAATCCAGATCAATAGTTTTTCCCCAGGACGCTTGACTTAAAGCGCAAACCTCAATCTGGGCTCCACTGACATAGCCTTACTGCAACGCAACCGATTAAGTCTGTGGTGACTAACAGGTCTTGCAATAATTTGTCTAAAAGATAACAGTGTTGACTTTGTAGGCCTACACACACTGAGTGAATGTTCTTAAAGTGTGTGTACGAAGGAGGAGACGAGGACACAGCTTAATGGGCTGTCACATCCCTTAGCACTCAGTCCAACACACTGACCCACTTTGGCTCCCTGACTTTGGTGCATCGGTGGCCTGCTTTTTGAATGCATCAAGCAGCTGCTGCTTGGCTAAATAGAAAGCACCCGTCTGTACAGTGCGTGTATTATAAAGTCAAGGACAGAGAGGGGATACTGTAACCTTTCATAAAGCACATTGGAGCAAAAGTAGAACTTGATAATTTTCAGTCTTTCTTTAAAGTGATTGTGTAGTGACAGGGCTAAGTGTCATAATTACAAGAGTCTTGCTGTGAATATGAGAGTGAAGGACATTTATGCAAGGCTTGCAGAGATGCTAGGCGTCAAAGACAGGCCTGCTAGGCTGCATGCAGGGACTGGCAGAATTGTCAAAGGTGTTGAAGTCGCAACGCTTTATTTATTTATTTATTTATTTTTTTTTAAATGCTGAATGCTACATGAATCTCACGTTTCTGCTCCTTTATTCAGTCTCAGTGCATGCTGCTGTTACTGGATCATATTTTGAGGTACATTTCTGTAAAGCATCCTATATACTTGGTCTTTCCCTCATACAAACGCATAATCAACACACTAATTCTTTGTTTACGTGCGTGTGTTGTATCTTGTGCATCATGTTGGGAGTGTTGAGTAAACATGTATACACATATGAAAGAAAATGAGAATAAGGCTTGGAGCTGTCTAGTACACTGTACAGTTAAATACCAGGTTCTTGCAGGGATTCCCCTGCATAGGTGCAGTTTTGTCAGAATGATCACAGAAGACAAGGCTAATGTGAAAGTTTAAAGCTTTTTACCAGAAAATTACTGCCCACCAAGTCAGATCAATGCACCAGCTTGATAGGATCTCAGATTTCAGTTGGATGTTGTTAAAATATTGTCATGCTCCCTTGTAAGGTTTCTTATAGATACAATTTAGTGATACATTGTTTTCCTGTTGAAAGTTTTTTGTGGAAGTGGAAAATAAATGCAAAGCGGCAATAAAACAACTGATTAATAGATTTTTGGAATAAAATTTATTTATTAACTAAATGTTACAGATTAGCATTAATGTTCCTCCATTTGATTATATGTTTAAATAAAGCTTATGTATCTGTTAGAGACAAACTAATTTCTGCTAAAGGTTGTGGTGAAGAGAAAAAGTACAGGCTATGAGCAGCATATAGAGGAGAACAGAATAGGAAAACGGTCAAGGCGGGAAAGTTAATCTGTTGTCAAATGCGTGACACACTAAACACTTGCTAATACATGTTGTGTCCTTTAATTAGGCAGTTGGTGCCTTTGTGTTCGAACTGCAGTTTGTGAATGTCAAAAAACAGCCTGGGAACTCAAATAGAGTTAGGGAGAGGCTGCCAGTTCAGAGAGGTCTGATTCAACAGCACCTGCTATGCTGTATAATGAGTCACATTTAGGTTAACAACACATCCTCTGCTACAAGCTTCAACATGAATCGTTCCAGTCTCTGTCACACTTGTTCTGTTAAACTCTGCTTCCTCCTCTAATCTCCGTCATGACCCCCTGTAGTACTGTTGCTGTCATAAAACACTGCCAGCCCATACTAACAGCTCCAGCATTCCTAAAACATACCTACACCTTAGCACTTGTCACATATTCCTTTAACAAAACATTCCCTGGACTTGAACCTCAGGCAGCTAAGCTTGAGGGCTGAACCACTCAGAATTATGTTACCAAACACAACACCTCTCACCTGGGCTCATTCTGCATATGTTAGCATAAAGAGCCAAGAGCAAAAAGGAGATCTGACTAGTTAGGCTTGCATGAGAATGATGATTTGAATTAGCATTGCTGTAGGTGTGGGTGTTATTAAGAGCTGTAAAGTTGGATGTAAATTGTTCTGGTGCTTGGGATGATGATTGACAGCTCAGACCAGATAGAGAAGGACTGACAGCAGACGAGCACAAACAGGATATTTTTAGGAGATGTTAAAGCTGAAGGACACTGTTGTTTGACACACAAGCTATAGATGTGGGCATGGACTCTATAAACTTTGTGTTCAATGAGAAGTTTTTATTTCTACATTTCCTGCACAAAACTATATGGCTTTTTAGGGAATTTTAGGGAAAGCATTGTATATAACCTTGTATTAGCAAAGGTTTAAAATTTACTTTGGATTGTGGAAACCTCACTCCACTGTTTGTTCTGTTTGTGAGCTTAGCATATCTACCATATCTAACACGATAACTGCCTGGACATGATGAGAATATCTTAGCCCCTGTCTCATGGCTAAAGGCCAAGCGGTGTCTGCCAGCATGCAGCATTTGTTTATAGTCCATCTGAGTCCTACAAAGGCTTTTTCTGTAGTAGTGAGACATCTAGTGGCTAATGTGGAGGCAGGGAGAAAGTTGGAATTTACTCTTAACAGAATAAGTTGGCTGAAAACAATGTAGGCCATTTTGGAACCATATACTTTAAATCTTTAATGCCCAATTCATTGCTTCATACAGACTGAATTTATATTTTGATATCTGCAATATTTTTTTTGTGAATGCATGATACCTTAATACATTATCTGTCCACATGTGGCACATCTTTATTACCTGTCAAGACATTAAGATTTCTTTAATTTGAAATTTAGAATTTTGACTAGTTGTAATGTAATCAAAGGTGTAGTTTTACATCTCAAATAGGCGAAGTAGATTCGTTTTCTCATTTATTTAAGTCATTCTTACTAGTGAAAATTAGAGATATCTTTCATTGGAATATTGACCAATCAGAATTTAATATCCTAGTCAATTGTTTGTTGACCTAAAGAAATGCTACAGTGGGGCAATATCAGTGATGAAATTTTTTTGGATATCCAAAAACAAATTGTTACTTGTAAAAATTTAACTGTTAATATTTTAAATGCCACTAATAATTAGAATTGAACTGCAGGTATAATTTTGACTAGTCAAACTGTAACTAGTCAAAATATAATTTTAGATATGCGAAATCTTGGCAAAACTTGCCTAATCTTCCAAGCCCTTTAGGCCTGCTGTGGACACACAGATTACATTGTGTGACATTACGTCTTAGGAAATTAAAGTTCTTGAACGGCAGAAAAGCAACTACAGTTTCCTATTTACTTAATGGAGGACATCGGTACCTAATGCTAGTGCTCCATGATCAGAGCACGTAATTAGAACTTCAGGTGCAGTTTAGACATTTACAGATCACATTTCTCTCTCTGTACCAGTTTCGACAGCTGATCTCAGACAGAATTCAGAGGGCTCATTCAACACCATTGCTCTGTTTTACCCCAGACTTCCCAAAATCTGTTTATATTGCTACTTGGAACTTACTGCAATCATTGTTGTGCAAGGTTACATGAAGCCAGAGGATGTTGTTGAGCTAAAAACTGTGTTGACAACCCGTTTTGCCTAAATGAATTTAACTGATCAAATTTGATGCTTACACTTTCATCACTTTTGACATTGAGAGAGCTAAACTATCAGCAAAGACAAAAATAAAATGTAAGGACACTTGAAATGAAGGCTCTGTGCAATGCTGTGCAAGCCTTTTTTTGTATAGCATGTTTGTATTTTGCTCTGGTGACAATTTGTTGTCAATTACTATGCCCAAATGTTCAAAGGACTCATAAAGTATGACAGAGGAAGCCTTAAAATTTGTAAGGACATTTATAGTTGAAGTCAATAGCGTTAACATGAAGTGATTCTGTCGTACAATATCATTGCACCAGGGTAGTTTTAGGAACTTTTTTAGGAACTTTTATTTAATTTTATTAAATTTATTGTGACATTGTTATTATACACTTCTGTCGAGTGTCTTCCTTGTTTTACTTCTAATGATTCAGATAATTTAGAACAAAAGTTTCCATTTGAGCAGCAACTACACATTTTGTCACTGCAGTGAATCATGTTTTGTTCAGTTGTTAAACATATCACAACATCTGCAGGAGTTTTTTGGCTGTTACTTATGGCTGTGTGGGTTTTCCTCATGTTCAGAAGAATCATGCTGCCTTCTTCTCTGTCTCTCCATTTTCTCTCTCCTTTGTTCTAAATCTTTCACACAGACAGCAGGAGCCAGCCTCAGTGAAAGACAGAACTTGATAGACAAAGACAGCAATACATAACAACAGGCCAACCTCACTTCTAGCACTATGCTCATCTGACACACAACTGGTAAGTATGACTTTGTCTTTGCAAGGGCATCTGGACATGTATGTTTATATGACTTCAGGGCTGTGTCCTAATTGTTTTTGTGACTGTGGCAAGATGATAACAGCTGGACACATCCAGTGAAGTATGACAGTGAGTAGTTAATGTGTTAAATGTGTAGAGTCGAGATAGAATCCAACAGATGATATGACTGTGTCACACACTCAATAATCTCTATGACTTTGTAAAGTATAGCTGTTGACAACATGCAGTCATGTAATGGTCTGTGTGACAGATTGTGCTAAATGTAGGCAAAACCCCCAAGTGATATTTTACATCATTGTCCAGAGGAACCTCAGACAGAGGGATAAACAAACATACATAGGTATTAGACCAGGAAGTAAGGTAATTATAAATAAACTGGCTTGGGCATGTAAACACAGAAGAACTGTTGCTTTTTGTGCAGTGTGCAGTGAGAATGTATGTTGACATGATGTAGTGCTGTTTGTTCTTGATTTAGCAGTAGGGCTGCATGATTTGGTAAAAATGTCATACTGTGATATTTGTGGTCAATATTTGCATTATAATAAACAACATAATGAGACTTGCTTGGTTAAGTTGGAAAATACACATATTAATGTAACAATATAATATGAACTGTGAATCTTGTGGTACTTAACACATGTTTTGAGAAACCAAAATTAAACATAAAAATGTCAAGTTAATGTAACTTGAAAAGAAAAACACAGAAGTAGTTTATAGATGATTGGTTGTTTTGGCTTGGTTAAAGAGGTCTGAAAACTTGCTAAATCTATTAACACAGGAGCTAAATTGTCAACACTGCACTCTGGGAAGTTGTGAACATACAGATGACCATGCTCCATTGACTAAACAGGACTAGGAATCGATTTATTGGGCATGTAAGAAACATGCAAACTGCAGACAAATAGAAAATAGGTTGTCACTTGCACATATGTGAATATTTATTTAATTAAATAGCAACCTTTTGCAATTAGATTAATCATGCAGCACTATTTAGAAGAATGCAATTGTGAAAAGCAGCAAATGCTTCTTAAAGCATGGACCATTTCAGCTTGAGCCTTGAGCCAGCCAAAAGGACACACACACATACACACACTTCTACAGAGGCCTGTGTATCAAGTACACAAGGGATGAGTTTGCTTGCCTTCAGTATTCTAAACAGCTCCTTATTTTTCATTACTGTCTTTCAGTGTGCTTTTGGTAAAGTATAGTCTCTGAGGTGTTTTTAGTCCAGGGCAGAGGAACATTATATATTACTATCCTTTTTTATTATAGTCTGTCTGTTAAAGACGTAAACACTAAGCCAAAGTCTAAGATTCATGATATATAAGATCATTAAAATAATCATTCACCGTGTTTCCATCTACCCATATAATCATATGTAGAAAAGGACTGGGTTATTATTTAAAGAGAGATGAGTGTAGAGAAATTGGTGTATTTCCAGATGCGGTGACTGACATGTTGTGAGTGGTATTAGTCTTACTGATACACATACAGATGCCTTTGTTCACTTCTGCTAATGAAGGACTGAGTAGTACTTCAAGACTTTGACCTTTGTTATCATTGTGTGCTTGCTATTTATATTTTTACTTCTTCTGTACTACTGACTGTCCCATTATTGACAGACATTAGGTACTAGGCATCATCTACTCAAACACTTGGTACTCAAGTTTTGGGTTACAGAACCTAACACTAAGTAAATAAAACACTCAGTAATTGTGTTGGTTGTTTTGTTGGCATTGAATGAAAGTTCAGAATGTACATACTACTTTTATGCTAGCTAGCTGACAGAAGGAAAAAAATATCTTTCCATTGCTTTTAAGTAGCAATCGAATCCAGTCTGGAGGGTCAGAGACAGTAGGTCATCCTTTAGTGTTGAGTATAATCTTTTTCGTGTTGCTCTAGTGGACAGCTGCTTTCTCCAAAAAGAAGATCTCTACTTAATGCTCAGCCTAAGCTCCTTCTGTCCTCTCGTCTCAAGTGTAGTAAATTAAAGGCTGTGAAAGTGTGCGTCCATATGGCACGCACAGACCTGCCGAGACAACAGCTGAACCTGTCAGCATTTTCATCACCATCTCAAGTTTAGCCATAATTAGTTTTCTGAGGGTGAGTTGATCTTAACAGTCAGTTCAGGAGCTTGTAATGAAGAATGAAGTTGAGAACACCCAAAAGCAGCTTATTTCAACCAGTAGGTGGTGCTGTTCCTTAAAGCTGAGTGATCTGTGCACGTGTGTGGGGAGGTCATGGTGAACTTGTGGTGCAAAATGTATTCTGTCATACATTCTGTGTGTGTGTGTGTGTTTTCAGATGGCCGGGCGGGCATGCTGCAGCTGAGGATGATGAATGATCTCCTTCGCTAGAGCTCGATGTTGTGTGAATGATGGACCTCCCTAATGGCCAATCAAGCATCACCACCACCGCTGCAGCAGTCTCTGAGGTGATGCCACACCCTCTCGCTTGCCCCCACATCTTTTCAAAATTCATCCTGTGTATTCTTCTAGTATCACCAGCACTTTAGTGTGTGATTAATAGAGGCAATTAATTGTTTTTTTCCCCTAAAATATTACATCACCACATTTGTCAGTGATTCTTGTTGTTTCACCCTCTGAAACCTTGAATGAATAATCTTGTTCTTAAGAACATAGCCATATTTTTTGTTCATCTGATTGACTGTCACAGGCTCATTAATGCAAGTGTGTGTGTCTGTGTTTCTTGTTTGTTGTCCTCCAGAAGAGCAGCAGCTCAGAATCTCTCAGTGATAAGGGTTCATCAGAGCTGAAGAAGAGTTTTGATGCTGTTGTGTTTGATGTCCTAAAGGTCACTCCTGAAGAATATGCAGTAAGTTTAAGTGTGTTTTTATGAATAAAATGTTCAGTAAGCACAAATTTGATGTGCTGACTTGAGACAGGAGGAGATGGAATGGTAGAGGAGGAAATGGGGTCAGAGTTTGGATCAGTAATAATTGATGATGTTTGGCAGTGCCCAGCAAGCACAGATAGATTTCCCCTCCCTGTCCCTGTAAAACCTTTCCATGGCAACTATGATCTAGAAGGAATAACATTGTTTCAAATGAGCTTTTGTTGTGAGAAATATTATTGCTCAAGTTTCCTGATTATAGTTCAAATAAATTACATTTTCCTTTACCTTTATTTATTAAAATGTTTTTGTTTCAATATTGTTCTACCATTTTCAGCCCCTAGATGGCAGTCTTTATCTTCTTTACCTTCAAACATCTTCAGCTAAAGTGCTCTGTTGCATATCAAAAAGCATTTAACTATGCCATTAGTAAAAGCCAGTCCTGCGAACAAAAGGTTGTGCACTGTCGCACTCACTGGCTTGAGATATCATAGCTTCTCTAGCAACAGATTTTAGTTTGATTTGTAATAACTGCTGTGTTTTGTCTTCTCAAGGGCCAGATTACGCTTATGGATGCTCCTGTGTTCAAAGCCATCCAGCCAGAGGTGAGAGTGAGGAGAGAGGAGGCGTATGTGTATGTGTATGTGTATGTGTGAGTGTGAGACAAAGTCTGAAACATTTCATATTAAGCAGCAGGACGTCACACAAAATGTGCTGTGGTATAAGCAGCTTTGACCAGAGCACCCTCAGAGTGGCACATTCCAGATTATTGCAGAAACAGACTTATCTGTATCTCATCCAGTATTTCACACTTTGCCTGTTCCCTCTGTAATTTTGAGCTTTTTTTTGTTGTTGTTTTTGATAGGTTGTTAGCTGATTGTTAGGTTCGTTCTGATAGCAGGCATAGACAACCTGTGTTTAAGGATGGCCACTGTGGCTTTATAAAAGCAGCACACAGACCTCAGCCTACTGTGGTGTGTGGTGTAGTTTGACTCATGCTATTGCATATATGCAACACTTGTTTGTTTTAATTAACAGGTCACACACTACTCTGGTATGATATCATTATATGGCCCACAGTTTAATTGAAATAACAACGTCATAGTGTAGCATGGCTTCTTAGAGTCTTGTAAATAAATTCTTGTTATTCAATACTGGAAAAGATTAAAGTCCAAGGCACATTATGTCAGGGCCTGACTTTGGAGTATTGTTGTAAGTAAGTGAGTCATTGTAGTTGTCTATACCGCAGCTTTATCATCTTCAGAGTTTGCACAGAGGCTACTGAAGGTTTTGGTAAATGCAAACATGCTGATGTTCAGTCTAGTTTGACTGGTTGACCAACTGAGTTGCGTTTATAAACCTAATGAAAATGTTGCCATGCATTTCAGTCCAATGTATTTGTAAATTGTAATGAAACATGATTTGCTGTCAAGATCCAACGGTCAGGCGGGTCAGACTGTGGCTTTATTTGCTGTAGAGTCTCCTGTGGAATCACTTGAAGCGGGAATGAAGAAAGATGCAAGAGAAAATAAGCAAGAGGGGGCATTTGGCAAGGAGTCACTTAACTTATTCAAGGATTGCTGACAAGGAGATGAAGGATGCAGTGGGGAGAGTGGGAGCAGAGTGTACAGTATGCGGAGTGACCCAGCAGCATACTGGCAAGGACAGACTGTAAAAGAAAAGCTTTTCCTGTTCTCACCCTGCTTTTGTCTGAGCACTGGCTGAAAAAAGTTACACAGCTACATCTGAACTGAACTCCACTTTCCACTGCTGTCAGTCTTATTGCTCTCCTCGTAGACACATGATGGGAAAAGCGTGTGTGTACGTCTGCTTTTTCACTCTGCTCATTGCCTGAGTAGGAAAATATTAAATAACTTGGTTGAATCCTTGAGTTGCACAATGTTTTTACTGACAGACAGCCCATTTTTGGTTTTTAAGCACCCTTTAAATGCTGTGTCCGATGTGATACCGAAACACAAGTAACTAATAGATGAGCAACAGTTATGCACATAATTAGTGGAAATGGCAAATCAATATAGAACAGATATTTAAATTTTTGCTGTATCACTTTCATGAAATGCGTGAGCAAGTCGGGGGAATGTTGAGAGTGTGTTAGTTTCCATGATGTGAAGTGTTGCAGTTTAAGTTGACACATTTTGATTTTCTGCATAAAAACAAACAGTGGATGAATCAAAATTTCCACTACATTATTTCCAAGATTTGCTGATCTACTGTTAAGATAGTTTTAAAAGATCTGTATCAGGAGTCTGTAATGCTTGAGCTGCTCTGATGTTACTGTTTTGTTGTTCTTCCAAGAATGCAGTAATTTTCATAATAACTGTACTGGCTACTTGAAATAGTTGAAATGATCATACACTAGCTGTGACTTGGCCTGTTTGTGTCTGTATTTAAGATTTTATATTTTCCTCTATCCATAAACACATCATAACTCTCTTAATACTCTATGAATGTGCGTGTGAGTGAATATGTGACAAAGATAGAGACAGACTGGCCGAGTGTCCGACTGCTATTGTGTGCGCACGTGTTTACAGCACTCTACATGTGTATATGAACCATAAACAGACATTCTTGCATGAGCTGGAAAATACTGTCCCAGACGTGATTTCAGTAGAACAGAAGTTCTCATTAACTCAAGTGTTCCAACGCTGACACGGAGCAGATGTATGGAGAGGAGCCTGAGGAGTCTGGCGAAACCCTTTGGATGAGGAAGAAAAGATAACCATCTGTCACAATAGCAGTAAAAGATTACATGGGAACTGTTGATGGAGACACCAAAAACAGTGTGGCCAAGCCTTCTGGACTGTAATCCTATCTTACTCTCAGTATTCTTATTTCTTCCAAACTGTGGTTAGATGTAAGGATGTGGAGGTAGTGCCAGTCTGACACAGTAGAGAGATAACACAAAATAAATACATCCTATTTTAATGACATGTTTAGGATAGTTCATACGACATGCATGAAGTTTGATGTAATTTACGTCCTTAACACAATGGAACCTCATATTGTCAAAACTCATTGCTCTTGTCTGTGACAAGCACAAAAATATGGCAGAGACATTGGCAAAGGGCTGTTGAGCAGAGCATTGTGCTCTGTGTGGTGTAGATGTGTAATTGATGGGAACAGCAGAAGTTCTTTTTTAAAAAAATAATCTATAGTACAGACCAGACTGATGTTTAATGTGCAATCCTCAGCTGAGTTGCTGTTGTGTGCCGTGTCTGTTGGTTTGCTGAATGAAATGCCATTAAAATGACGAGATGGATTATCGGATGGAGGTGTGGGAGTGTAAGGGATGTGTTAAATCTTTTTCTCTCATCAAAATTTACAGTACCGTGATTTCTAACATTTTGTATCACTGGCTGGTTCTGTTTTATCAAGGGGGAAACCGCACTGAGTAGATCCTTACTGCAGTATGGAAACATAGAGGGTGAAATGATGTGCCAATGAGGAAATGGGCAAGAAATTGTGATGGAATAAAAGTCATATGGAAGACGATCTCTTTGTTCATCACTATATTTTTCTGTCCCAGTGGGCCATTTCTAATTTCATAATCAGATGTACCCCTGATGATCTACAGCTGAATGTTTGTGAAACACAGCCTGAAAGGAAAAGAGTGATGTAGAGGGTTGTCTTTGTTTTTAATACACAGCCATGACAACAGCCAAGTAAGTAATTCTGTGGCTTTGGCTGGCAATACCGTGCTTCAGCTCTCAGGGAATAGCTATCAGATTGCATTTTACGTAACCATAAGAAGTATGTCAGTTTTTCATGTCTAAGCACCCTGTGTAGAAATTCTCTGAACAGACTGAAAGTCTCATGTGAGTCATAGAGTTGGTGATGACTCGTAGTTGGAGGCAGATAAGGTTTTCAGTAAGTGGTTTCAGGCCTGTCTTTCCTCTAAACTTGATGTTTTTCACCATTGATTGTGAGATTAAAAAAAAAATTATTCAAAAAATGTGTTTTCTATTATGCAGTCACAACTGTAACTGGGATGTTGCACACACGTCTCTGTGGGGCCTTCTGGACGTATTTTGTGATGTTGGGATTGGACAATAATTCCTGCACAGCAAATACACTACAGTCTGTCAGCACAATGGTCTAAACACAGTTATCATGGTGAAAGGTTGAGGAAAACCACAATGACAAGTTTGAGATTCTGTTAAAAAAAAAAGCTGCAACCGCTGGCCAGCTTTTAAAACAAGTGATTATTTAATATTTTTTAGAGGTGTGGAGACTTTGGACTATGGAGACAGCATCAGGAGAAGTGCATCACCATGGCAACAGCACTGTTTATACAAGGAAAAAGTTGTTAGCGCTCCAGACCAAAACCCTGTTCCTAGTCAAGGAACCTGAAATTCTCCAGGATCTGAGGAGGGTTAGGAGGGAGTGCAGAATTGGAGTGAAGTATCATGATAAATAGAAGAGTTTTAAACCTTTTCACCCAAAGATTTCTATGGGCAACGTGAGGTCACTCTGCAACGAAGTAGATAAACTTTCTGTGTCAGTAAACACTTAAAAGGAGTACAAAGAGTGTAGTTCGATTTGCTTCACTGAGACCTGGCTCAATGGAAACATACCAGACGGCTTGCTCAAACTGGCCAGCTTCCCTCTAGTACGGACCGACAAGGACACACAGCATTGTGGACAGACAGCGATATTGTCTATGTCAACTCTAAGTGGTGCAATCCAGGACATGTAACACTGAAGGACTGAACCTGCACACCAGACATTGAACTGTTGGTGATGGGACTGAGACATATTATCTGTCTCTCAAGTTTTCACGTCATTGTCATGACTGTTTATATTCCTCTATCAGCTGTGTTGTTGCAGGTCTCCAGACGAAACACCCAAGTACCCTTATAACAATAAATAGAGACTTCAGCCTTGTTAGTACCTCAGGAACACTATCTAATTTCAAACAGTATGTTGATTGTGCATCACAAGAAAATAAAATTCTTGGTCTACTGTATGCCAATTTTTAAAAGGTGCATACATCTCCTTAGCCCTCTATTCACTTAGTGTATCAAACCACAACCTAATGCAATGGTTTGGTCTAAGGAGGCTGAGGAAGCCCGGCAGTAATGCTTCAGTGTTACTAATTGGAACATTTTATGGAGGATTACGCTGAGGACATTGAAGGCCTCACTCAGTGAGGACAGTATTATACCATCTAAAATCGTCTATTATAAGCCATGGATAAACAAGGACATTAGGGGTCTCCTCAACAGGAAGAAGAGGGAATTCGTGGCAAGAGACAGGGAAGAACTCCAAACTGTGCAGAAGGAACTCAAGAGGAACCCAAGGGTGGCAAATCAGAAGTACAGAGACAGAATTGAGCATAAGATGAGGCAGAATAAAATCAAAGAGGTGAGGAATGGGATGAAGACAATGACAGGCCAAAATAAATCACAAACTGTTGTGAAAGGAGACCCAGAGTTTGCTACTGAGATTACCTGTTCTTTAATGGATTTGACAGCACCTCTGCTAGATACTCTGGGTTGACACACACCATCCCTCCCCCTCTAACACCTCAACTGATACCTCTGTATCACATCCCTTCACCCTCCAACCCCGGAGTACTCAAAGCCATTCCTGTTTACACTCAACACCTCAGACTTCTGCTACAACTCAAGTACCTGCCACCTACAAAAAATATCTGATGACTCCTCAGTTGTTGGCTACATCATAATGATGATGATGGAGAGGATGCTTGGAGAGGATGTAGAGATAATAAAGTCATACAAGTATCTTGGAGTCCACATCAACAACAAACTAGACTGTTCAAACAACACAGATGCCCTCTACAAGAAAGGACAGAGCAGACCGTTTTTATCAGGAGGCTTTGTCCCTTTTGACTTGTGCAGCAAGCTACTGAAAATGTTCAGTCTATCAGTCTATAATACCATTTGCTCTGTTCTTTGCTGTCGTATATTGGTAAAGTTGGAATAAAGTTATTATTTTATCTTATAACAATAATTATGGCAGTATCATATACTTAAAATAGACTAGTTTGGCTTTACTTGCCATGACAGAAAGTCTGTACTACCTTAAGAATCATGTAGAGCACATGTACTTAAAAGCTCCTGGATAAGTAATACTTTCCATTATTTC
>OMLM01000958.1:15832-26676 GCA_900302695.1 Helostoma temminkii | reverse complement strand
TAAAAGCTCCTGGTAATACTTTCCATGATTTCCACAGCAAGGTAACACAGGCTGCTGCTGGCTTGTAGGTCTCTGCCAGGCTCTCTGCATTCTTTCTTTACTAGAATAAGAGATCTATAGATATACAGACCAATGACGTAATGTGACAGTTTGTTTGGGGCCCCTGTGTGTCATTACAAGCGTAGTAAAGGTCAACAGCAGAAGCAACAATTCCCCTTCTCTTCTCCTGTGGCAAACGTTCTTTTTCAACCACTTCCTATTCCCCTCCTTCCTCCTGTGTTTTTCCATCTCAGTCTCTTTATCAGGCTTCCCTTTCTTGGCCTGTGGCCTCTTGTTAATATGCCACTTTACCACTTGAGTTTTCCATTTACAGTATAGACAAAAACAAAAGACACTGCTGTGGTGTTTCACATGAGGTCATCACAACTGTGGCTTGGCTGCAGCTCGTAATCTTATTCATCCTGTACCTCTGTTTATGTAACAAATCTTAAAATTTTAAGCAAGCAACATACAGTGTACAGTTGGTTTTAATGTTAAGTTTAGATGTTGTTTGACCTTCCTGTTAACTATATATGTCCAACACTGTAGATGCAGCCAGCTTCTAGCAACCCCAAAGGACTGTGCTTTAATGAAAATACTTCTCAGCCAGACCAGCATGTGGAAATGACAGGCTGTCTGTGGTTTGGCATGGAAGGCTTTTTTTGTACTGTGCCTTTTTATTGCTGCAATTAAAACCCTTCCCTTACCAGAGCTGCCTTGTCAAAGCCTTTTTTCAAAGAGTCAACTGTCAAAATAAAAAAAAAAGTTGCCTGCAGTTTGTAATGGCTGACTGAGACCATAAAGGCACAAGAAAAATAAAGGAAATAAAATTTGAATAGTTTCTGGAGAGGTTGTGGATTGGTCCCCTGTTGCTAAAGTACACACAAGGAAACTGGATTTATTGCACAACTGAAGAACAATAGCGATTAAATGACTTCAGTTTTAGGTAGATGTATTAAAGGTTAAATTAGAAGACTGTGTTAGCCATAGCTGTTCAAATGTGGTGAGCAAAGAAGATGCAAGGCCATCTGTGTGCCTCTTCTGGGTGGTCAGGTGATGGTCTGAGTGCAACCACACCAATCTTCCTCCAACTATGAAACGTCTTTGTTTAAGAAAAGTTACGCAGTTAAATATTCTGTGGAAGTTAGAAAGGAGAATGATTGACATGATGGCTCAAAGAAGGCAAGTGCTTATTTTAAGAGGACAGAGTTCTCCATGGTGAGACATATTTGGGTCTTACTACCCACTGGATCAGTTGCATCCTGTGACGAGGGCAATAAACTGTTGGGTGTTATAATCTTAACACTACTTCTACTTATCTTTCCTCCAGTGTTCTCATTTTTATCATGCGCTCATCCTGACCCAGGCAACACAGACCCTGAGACATCACCTCGCCTACGCAATAATGTCTGCGTTTAACATCTGTATATGATATGTTACTACTACCCCTCTAGCTACCCCTAATGACTCAGAGACTCACCCATGATTGAGTATGACTTTCTTGTAAAAGTAGACAGGCTGATGTGGTCTAGGTGAAAAAGTTGTGAGCAGTTTGGTAGTTGAAAGTTGCTTCTATATCCCTGTTTCAGGGGGGATATGTGTGGGGGATGTGCAGCCTAATGTAGCTATTAATATTGTAGTCAACTCTGCTGGACTGGCAGGGATTATGAGGAGCGCTAGCTAGGAGGATTTTTCCTACTGTTATGTCAGTGTCCCTGGCCTCTGGACAGTCTGTGGGGGCCAAAAGAGTGTCTGGGTTCCCCTTCCATTTTCTGTGTGGTCTCCTCTCTTTACTTCAGCACTGAGGGCAGTGGCAGAGGCCAAACTGAGTCCAGCCTGGGACTTTGGTAAATCACTGTTTGTGTGTTGCAATTTTCTCTTCCAAAACCACAGAACTTCCTTTAATGAAGCGTCACTATAAATGCTGCTGCTTCCACAGCTGCTTTTACTTTGTAAGGCTAGCATTAGCAGTGCAGGGCTTATTAGTTTATTAGCTTATTGACAGTAAGTTTTTTTTTAAAGAAATGTATGATCAGAACTTAAAATGACACACTGGTTTCTGGTAACTTGATGTGAAGAACATTTGCTAAAGGATTTGACTTTTTGTGGTATTGGTGTACTACACTGTGGATTAAAGCCACATTTTTTTGTGGCCATTTTAACTAAAATGATTTTCTCAGCAAAATGCATAATGTTTTCCTTACTTGTACACTTGTAAGGCCTAAGGCCTAACAAGCGTGCTTGTATGCATCTTTTGTACCATGGTATACTCTTGCACAATGCACATTGAATTGTTTTGAAATCAGTATTGTTTCTATTTGAAGTTTGTGTGTCTTCTCTTTTAATGTGACATTGCTGCCTTTTATACTGTATTTGCCATTACCAGCATGTACAGCTGAAATTCAATTTAAGTTTAAAGGGACATGAGTAATGGGGAGTTGATGTTATTACTTAGACCTTAAATCACATTGTGTTGTTTTTATATAACCCAATATCCCAAGTCTTTTACTATGGATCTACATTATGGATTACATTATCTGAGTTATACTCTGCAAGCAAATACAAATATGACACATTCATCAAAACATTTGGTTTTTAATTTTGTTAATTCAGCTCAACCTCTCTAAGAACTCTGAGTTCTAGTCTCCCCAGCTAGAGCGCCAATACAACACAACATCAACATCAACACGGGGTCTTAAGTGATTGTACCCACTAAAGAACATCACAAAACAAAAGCTCTTCAGCTCTGTGGTCCCACGATGGTGGAATGAACTAACGAACTCTGCTCAGTCAGTAGTCTCACTCTGAATGTGCAAAAAACTGCTGAAAACCAAACTTTTTCGCAACTTACTATACACTTAATTACATTCCAAAAAAATCTTGCACTTACATCTCATGAAACTGACAGACTTCTTCTGAATACGCTTTCCTTTAATGTTTTTCTCCCTGACTTAGACTTTTGCTTGTCTTTTACCTCACATGTAAGTCACTTTGGATAAAAGCATCTGCCAAATGACTAAATGTTGATTTCAGAAACACAATTGATCATTGTTTACACAATAATTATCAAAGGTAGAAGTATTATAATGTTAATTAAATTATTTATCATTTAGGAAGCTTTTTGTTTTAGTTCCACAAAATTGCACTTGCAGTAATATAGATAATCTGTATGGCGTACCGTATGGAGTAGTTTTAGTCTTTACACTGAGACAGGCTGTGTTCCTGCATTATCTGTTTGTTTTTACGTGTCTTCATTCATCAGAGCATCTGACTGGATCATGTCCTCAGCCTCTCTCTCTCTTTTTGCCTCTTCCTCCTGATCTGCTTTACTCTCCTATCTTTTCCTGCTCTTTGCCTCCTCTCCACTCTACATTCCACTGAGTGACCCCTTACTACCCTCTAGCTCCATTCACTAAAATGCTGGTATACACAAAAAGGTTCTGTAGAACATGTGCATAATGCGCTAATTGTTCACATGTTTTCAGGAGCTGTCAAGCTGTGACTGGAACAAGAAGGAGAAGCACAGCTCGGCTCCCAATGTTGTGGCCTTTACACGCAGGTTCAACCAGGTGAGGTACTTTTATCTCATTCAGAACTACTCAAGTCTTTCCAGTAAGAAGAGAGACGAAACAGTTTTTTTTTTTTTTTTTTAAGCCTTGCTTGTCATGACAACTCCTAAAAACCTCCATATTTCCTTTGAGCTAGCTTTATTCATCATAAATGCTCCCCAGTTAACAGGTCTGAAAAAAGGAATGCTATTTTGTCCTTAGCTGGCCTTTGGTTCAGGCATGCATGAAATTTTTAATGTGCTTTTTCATGTTGGTACAGCACGTGTAGGGTATATTTTCAAATACATTTGGGAGAGTGCATGGCATGTTTCCCCAGTGCTCTGTAAAATCTACATTGACAATAAGTTGTGGGTTATGACATAAGGGCTGGCCTGCCATTTAATACCTTTCTAGGGTTTTTGCCAGGCCTTTAAGAACCACTTTACTGCCCTCAGTGTAAATATGAGATGATCTAACAAGAATGTGTTGCTGTGGAAACTTCTTTATGTATAGCACAACCCAAACGGTGATTCAAGATGTTAGCTGCATTTATTTCAGCTGTTGGGAGCCAAGGAAAATGAGCTTTTTGGACTTGGATTGGGAGGACGGAGAGTCCCAGAAAGTCCCTGAGCATGAATCGAAGCAATATTCCTCTTCCCCCAGTCACTGTTTTGCTGGCACTATATTCTGGAAGCCAACGAGGGAGAAGAAAACTGGTGATCTTATTCAGCAAGCAACAAGGACAGGATAATTTAGAGCCCATTATGATCAAGGCACAGCAATGAGAATTTTGTACTTCTGGTAACTAAAAAATTGTCCATATTCACACCAGGAGATATGATGTTACATTTGTGTAATGTTAAGAGAAACGATGTCTGATACTGACAGACTTGAGATTAAACATATCATATTATATCTTGCATTATATGTTCATGTGCAAGGCTTACTATTTGAATTTTAGATAATGAAAAAATATTTCTCTTAATTATGCAAGGAGATAACACTAACCAGCCATTGTAACTTATTCTTTAATGAGGAGCAGCTTGATGTCTGTAAATGCTGGATAGCCTATATATGACAGCCTCATCATCTCTTTCCATCCTTACGCTAAACACATGGCTATTACACTATGTATATAAATGCACTTTCTACGTTTGAACACACATTGGCAAATCAAGAACTAGATGCACCATTACCTCAAGTCATCTGTCACATCTCTGTGTTTTCAGCTCTCAGCTTATGGCTGGATGTGTCTGCATCCACTTATTAATGATTATTGAAGCATTGGGCCCTCACGGCTCCATCTGGAGGGCTTGATTTGCTCATAAACGCTGCCCCAAAAACATGAGTTGAGCTTCAGGACATAATATGACATCTGTGAAGACATGGCCCTGTCTGCATGGCCTCTGTGTAAACACTCACTAAGAAACACGCATTTATGTATGCACCATCACAAGTGATCTCATCGCTGGACAGTTTTGGTGGCAGATGAGTACTCATGCTCTATAATAAGCCCCAGTGGTATAGTGAATTCGTGCTTTGTCCACATTGAACTCAGATGTTAAATGTCTGAGGAAAGTAAGTGAGAAGCTACAGCATGTTTTGTTCCCACATTGGAATAATATTTTACAGTTAATGGAAATTCCAGTCTACTGTACAACACTGAAGGTGGGGAATAGATGAGACAGCATTTTTTTTTTAATCTTGAAACTGGGAGCTGCTTTCTAATGTGGGACCACTGTCTCAAATCATGAAATGCAAATTAAAATGCAAAACAAAGGAAGTTAGGGTTTTCCATCTTCCCTACAGACCACTCTGTGTGAAATGGTGAAAATTAAATCCATATGACTGGGATTCGTGGATATACAATACCGCCATAGATTAAATGTAATTGAATGTATGTATATGGTGTGTTTATAAAATAAGACAGGAATAGAGGGAGAGAGAGCAAGTAGCTGGATGAATTTATCTCTTCACTTCTCAACTCCCCACCTTTCTCTGAAACCAAAACAAGTCCCTGGGATGTTTCCAGGAAAAAGTAGGTAACGCCAGCTGTATGTTGTGCACATCGTGGATGTACTGTAGATGAAGGACACACACACACACACACACACACACACACACTGGTCTGTGCCTTTAATGGAAGAATGTTGACCACACAAGCGAAGTAAATTAATCAAACACATAGTAACAGCTAACAAGAGCAAGTGAGAAAATCATTTGGAAACTGAAAGAAAAGTGTGTCTGGGTTTCAAAGGAAAAAGTGGTTGGTCAGTCTGCCTGTCTTATCAGAACACAATGTGCAGACAGCTGTGGGCTTTCAAAGTCCTCAGAGTGCTGCAGCATTGAAGCTGACTTCCCCTCCCATTACCTCCTGTCTTCCCTCACTCTTCTCCCTTTTCCTCTTTCCATTCCCTCTCCCCCTAGAGCTCAAACACTGATTGATTCACTGACTTCTCTCTCTCAGTGTACGTGTAATCAGGATTTTGGCTTACCAAAATTCTCCCTAAAGAGACTGTTCCTGCCAAATTCTCTGAACACACACGTTTACACACATGCTCCTCCTCCTTTCTCGGCTGATATATTAGGAGTTATGGTGGGTATCTGTTGTATAATCAGTTGGATTTTCTCCTGAAGTTCTGTTTTTTTTCCCTCAAGAGCTTACTACTCAATTTTAATGAACCATTAGCAGTTGACTCATCCTCTTTTTCTTTGAACTGGTATTACTCCAGAACTGTCATGGCTGTTCTGGGTCTGGATTCGAATAGGAAAATTTAACAAGGCAGAAATCTTTTCTTTTCTTCTTCTCCTATTCAAAGTACATTAAAATCTCATTGTACCTTAAAGATTGTAACACATGGGCAATAAAGTTTTCATTGTCATCAGTTTTGTAGTGTTATGTATTTGTTTGGGTGAGATTAGGAGTGTTCCCTTGTGCTGTAATCTCTGTATGTTTTATCTAGACAAGTTTCTGGGTGGTAAGGGAGATCCTCCATGCACAGACGTTGAAGATCAGAGCGGAGGTGTTGAGTCTTTACATTCGCACTGCCAAGGTACATTCGTCCACACACATTGACATTGTTGTTCTATCATTACGAATGTTTGCAGTGTAAATTCAACATAATATGTGCTCTATGTTCTTTCCTTCTTCATAGAAACTGTGTGACATTAACAACCTCCATGCAGTCATGGCTGTGGTATCAGGGTTACAAAGTGCTCCCATCTTCAGGCTTACCAAAACATGGGCGGTGAGTGTATTTACTCTACTGTGAAGGCAGGTTTGGTTTATTAGTAGAGAGATGTCAGTAAGCCAATGTCACAGTGATCTGTACTGAAACACTATGCACATAAACAGAGCTCATAAAATTTAGCAAATAAATAAATAAAGATAAAGGACCATTTAGAATTAGGGATGTCCCAGTACCAATAAAGGTATTGGGTATTGGGTCCTATACCACCGTCGTCTACTTATACTCATAAAACTTCTTTGATACCACACCTGATGTCACCTTACAGCAGAGTGTTAATATTGTGTTGGGTGAGCAGGTAGGTGAATTTGGAGTCAGTGGTCTAAAGAGATTTTAAGATAAGTGTTGGCATAACACACATTACAATAGGTTTGGTAATGTCAGATGCAGAAGTCACCACTGCTGCAGAGACAATCCGTGGGCTGCTCAAATAACATAAGTTCTCTCATCAATTGTTGAAAATACCACTTTCCACCACCTCCTCAGCTGCTAAAGCTCAGGTATGTCCTCCCCACCCGTCATCACATCGTTGACATTGTCTGACAAACTTGTTGATGGTACATGAATTAGTAAAAATAAACATACTCACAGCCTGTTGCAGGACATTGCAGCTGCTTCACCACTGATATTTGGACCAGCAGTGTCTGCCCACTGTGTCTCATCAGTTTAACAGCACAGTGGGTTCATGGGCATTTTGCTGTTGAGCAAATCGTATTACAAGCACAAATATTTTAGGGCTACTACTCCCTTCAGGAAGACATTCATTAATTGAAATGGGGTGAAAATGCCATGCTTGTTTAACTGTCAAGTTTTATGTTAATGTTTGGATGTGAACAATAGTCTCCTGTTGGTGGTGGTAACATTTTAAACATATTCAACTGTAGACTGTTTTATACAGGAAATTATGTTTTGGTGTCCCCTTTACGAATGTGTGAGGGACAAGCAATCTGTCTTGCTGAGCTTACATAATGACATAACAGTGCTGTGATGTAATGATGGAAATTTCTTAACCTTGGGTCTACAAAACCACAGGAGATTTTTTCAGCATGTCAGTGGATGCTTTTGCTGGCCAGGACATAGCACACCTGCTTCTTAAAGGACAGAAGGGCAGGTGCACACATACACATACGCGCGCATAATCTTGGCAGAGATAATTGGTATGAAGGGGTGTAACAAGGCCGATTGATGGGGCCAAAACATTTGAAACAACAGTTGATGTAATGAACTGCAGTACCACTGTGACCTCAATAATAAACATATAGAAGAATTATCATCTCTCTGACTGTTTCATCAAAAGCTTGGAGATTATAACCTTGTAAAAGTAGAATTTATGGCAGAGCTGCTATAATGGACTGCATTAGATTGTACCTTATAAAGTGGACACTGGGTGTATATCAGATCTCATTCCTTACTATGATTAAAGTTGCTTAACCTGAGTCATTTTATTTATCAACCAGTTTTATATATATATTTGTCCTAGCCCTCCTGTGTTTTGCTAACATATTATAACCATCTGTTTCCATTTCCTGCTCCTCTGTACCTCACAGTTACTGAGTCGGAAGGACAAGGCAACATTTGATCGACTTGACTACCTGATGTCCAAAGAAGACAACTATAAACGTCTGAGAGACTATATTAGCAGCCAGAGCATGGTCTCTTGTATACCATACCTAGGTAACAGACACACACACTCACCCACATGTTTTGATCTTTGAAGGGTGCACTGTTGTTTCTTACTTTCCACTGCTCCTTACGGTTTACAGTCTAAAGGTTAAACTCACAAGTGCCTGGGTTTAAGAAACAAACTGTCATTGCCTGTTTGTCTATTATAAAAATGTGTTTTTTCTCTAGTTACGTCATTATTTCATGGATTAGTCAATGCCAGAATCATCAATGGTTCTGTCATGTTTATCATTTGTTGGTCCTGCTGTTTTCATTCAGCTCTGTTTCTCAGAATAGAGAAGGCTGAACGTGGAACATATTTTTTTCTGCTCTGTTGTGAAACAGCAACAAGTTCCCTTTAGCTGGAACAAACACATTAATCAGTGAAAGCTAAAAAATATAATAAATACCTTTTTCTTGTCCTAGAATATTTATACCCCATCTTTCTTTGGCTCCACAGTATGACATCACCCAGGAATCCCTTATGTCTTGTGCAAGGAAAATGCTCATGTCCACATGTGGGGTTTTATTGCTGCACTGTTTGTTCTTGTTATGACTTGATGCTGACTCGATGGCTTTGTTCTTTACTGCCTTACTCTTTTTCTCTTACAAGCAGGCTTGTATCATAACTACTGCTGCATGATTTAAACCTAGATGCTCAAGTACATGCAAACAAACGCAGACACAAGCACAAACACAGAGAGCTTGAGAGTCTGGTTGTCATTAAAGAAACTTTAAGCCATCCATTTTCCTCACTGTACTGTCATGGAAGTCTGGAAGTAATACAGACCATGAGACCAATGCAAAGTTAGTGCTGTGAAACAGCATACATTTGCCAGTTTGACTGTATGTCCTCTCTGTTTCTGCGTGTGAATAGGAAGAAAAGACTTTCCATTTGTTAAGCGTTTTAGTGATGTATGACTAAATGGTCATTGTCAGGGTGGAGTCTCTTTGTATTCTAAGTCTTAGTACATGTATGTGTGAGTGGGATGGTGTTTCCTTACAGTTTGCCAATGATGCATGTGGATGTGTGATGTGTGACCAGCTGGCTGTCCTCTGGGCTGGCCTGAGCTAAGTTGGCACACAGGAGAGTAATCTCCACTCTCCTTTCTCAGACATGCTCCTCTATAATAAATCCACCAGACCCCTTTGAGAGAAAGTGGGAAAGAATGACCCTGAAACCCTCAGTGCTTATTTCACAGCCTCACTGCCTGAATAAGTGTTGGGTGTGTCCATGTATTGGATAAACTTGGCCCAAGGTTTCTCCTGATGTGTTTCTGCGTGCATTTACGTGTCTGGTCACTAAACAAAGTACCCATTTAAGCTTAAATTAAAGTCCTAACTTACAGGAGAGGCCTACAATTACCACATGCTTTTGTATGTGCTAATATGCCACATGTGGATTAACCTTTACAGTGTGTATTTGTATGTTACTATTGTGACTTTCTAATATGTTTCTGTCTTTGCTCCATTGCATATTTGTAGGTCTAATGCTTATCTGTGGTGATAACAAGGCTGCAGAAAAGCAACGTGCTGTATCAGTCATTGAGCTTTGTTTTTTCCACAGTGATATATTTGTAGTTTGTGCCTGTACAAGTGAAACTCTGTGAACTCTGACCTGCTATTAGGCTTGGCAGACATGGCTCCCTCCTGTCTGCACTCAGCACAGGGCTAGTCTGTTAAATGCACAGATGAACTTGTTCCTGTTCTCTTGCCAATCATGCAAGGACAAAGAGCCCACAGAAATGTATGGCAGCTTTGTGACAAAACACAAACACCAAAATGTTTCCTCAACTTTGTTATCCTTTTACCTTGTCTACAACAGCCACGTTGCAAAGGCAACACAACAACAGTAACTGCAGTTTGGGCATAGATAGTGTAAAAGGCAAAAAAGTTACTGCTGTTGTTTACTGTCATGTTTTGAAATTATGCTGAATTCTATGCTGAATTAGCTATTACCAATTCCTGTTTGCAATGCACCTACTGATCTGCAAACAGCTATCACTGGACTACTGCCTGGTTCTCACACAAGGTTTCCAATTACAAGGGGCAGATATCTTTTCTGTAAATTTGAAGTGGATTTGCTCATGATTCAGTATGAGCTGTGTGTAACTGCAGATCAAACCTCCATAAATAACATTCATGACACTGCCTTTAACTTATCATTTAACCTCAGTGCCTCCACTCCTCCCTGTTAGGGCTGTGTATTGGCAAGAATCTGGCTAAACAATCGTGACACAGGGATTACTCAAAATATATTAGTATAATGCAATACTAGAAGTTTTTTTTTTTAAATTCAGTTTTAGCAAAACTGTTATGGTATAAAAATAAAATACCATATGCATTA
>OMLM01000958.1:0-15806 GCA_900302695.1 Helostoma temminkii | reverse complement strand
GCAACACAAAATACCACAGATATTTGCATGTAAACTGTTACTCAATATAGTACTTTTGAGATTGCAGTAACAAAAAACAAAATATTGTGATATTTGATATTTTCTTACACCCCTGTTCCATCTACTCTGCCTCACAGTGTAAAAACACCTACATTAGATGAATGATACAAAACAGCCAACTTGTGTATTGTGTAGACAGGGACCCACATTGCTTAATTCTATTTGATTATTTGAATCATTTAGTAATGTTTTCGTATTTGGCATCTGCCATTGTCATCAGAAACCAAGGGTACTTGGCTTTCTTCTCCTCCAGCATGTTTTTGGAGTTTAATTTGTGAGACGCAGTGTTAACTAACCAGTAGAAAGCCTCGGGCAAGCCAGCCAGCTAGCGTGCTCCTGTTCTTTTTAATATTTATTTCTCTGCTGGTTCCAATGGCCTACAGTTCTGTACATCATCATCATCTGTAAAGGCAGGCAAACCCTGGAGTGACCGGAACTCCGATTTACCTGCCAGTTTTGTTGGCTTGCTGTTTGGTGTGTGTGTGTGTGTGTGTGTGTGTGTGTGTGTGTGTGTGTGTCAGCTAAAATGTGTTGACTATATGGCTCCTTTTGCTTCTCTACCCTTTAGTGTTTACATCAGACAGCTCATATCTGTTTTGACTTATGAGTGCTCAGAGGGAAAGGTAAGAGGGGAGCCATCATTTCCACTTAGCCGTATTTAAGGGAAAGAAAAGCTCAGTGGTTTTATGTGGAAAGAATGTTTCCCTCCTTCTGCCTGTCTCTGGCCTTTTATCACCCTTCCTGTCTCCCCAGCTCTTTAATTTTAGTCTAAATTCTTTCATAGCAGCATTATTTAATATCCTGCTTGTTATCTTTCGCCGTTCCTACCTTGATGTAGTTAGATGTGGTTCTAGGAAGAGGTGTTTTTTTCTTCTACCATATTTCTTTTAAACCTCTTTGCTTTAGCCTTCTTCCTTTAACAACAAGATTAATGTGATTTTAAATGATCTCTCACTGCGGTCATAGTTCATTTTTATTCTTTCTACTTACTTTAATTATTAAATCCCTCTGACCTTCTTGAGTGCCTTTACAGCTTGGAATGCACTTAAATCAGATCAAATGTACTTGAAGTGGTTCCTTTCAACTCATTATATCATCCTTTAGATGAAGGCTTACTGGATATTTTATGTGCTGTAATATTTGAACTTTTACATTCACGCTGAGATTAATTTCTGTCAAAGAGGCAGTCAGACTTCAAACTGTTCATTAAGATGAAGCCAAGTGAAAGACAGTTCAATGTTTACAAAAAATTTAATTTGACTTGGAAGAAAACTGGCAGTGCATATCACATATTCTCCATCTTCAAGTCAGATAGACATCCACACTGGAGTTGTTGTTTATGCTATCGTTGTGTGTGTGCTTCTGTTCAAAGGTTATTAATGCATCTCTTACATAGGATAAAAAAATATTAGGATTTGTATTATTATATGGCTAGATATTACTTGGTCAATAATATACTTACTATAAATACAGTGATAAATAACAAAGACTGGCAGAGTGACAACACTGTGAACATTTGGCCTGAGTAGAATCACACCTCTTAAATTAACAAATAAAGCCAAAGATATTTACACACCAAAGCCAGGTCACCCATATGCACATTGGATGAACACATTGTTGCATGAGTTTTTTAAGTAATGGGGTAAAAAGAAACCCCAGAAGTCCAGAGAAATCCCAGAAATTGCTAGACAGTAGGTTTTTAACACCTCTCTTCTATCACTTGATTGTCAGGTACTATAGCTCGCCCCACAACTTTCAATTGTATAATTTTTAATGCTACTAAGGTTTAACATCCCAATACATCTAAAGCCCCATAGTTTGGGCAGAACTACTTTCAATAAATCACCATCAGCTGCTCAGAAGAAATCTTGTATCTTTAGTAAATGATCTTTCCCTTTATTACATACTCAGTTTCAAGAAGAGTAAAATAGGACACTTGACAGATAAATTGAATTTTCCCAGGGAGCTTGATGGACCATTATTGTCCAAATTGGAGAGCAGTTACTTACTGAGGGGAATGGCATCAGTCTTCATTTCTGCATTACAGTCAACTTGGGAGCTAGCCACTGCACAGACTGCTGGAGTCATTATCGTCTGGCTATAAACACATACCACTGTCTCTTCCTCCGTCATATTTTACAAGGCGCAGCTGAACAATGGCAGAAATTCCTGGTCCTGCCTTTACAGTATTTGTTTATGGGTAGATAAAGAAAAGAAAAGACTGAGACTGAGGTGCCTTTTGGGGGGAACCAAAGGTTTCAGTCAATTGGTCGGATCATGAGCCGGACTGACTTGAGGGAGTAAAAACCTCCTCCATAGTCTGCCCAGAAGATTCCATCCTGAAATTTGCTGCGGTAAACTCCCCCGCTGTACCAAACACCATTCAGGTTGGTCTGGCCGCAAGCATTGTACCACCAGCCACCTTTATGGAAGTGAGCACAGTTGCCTAGTGGAGAGGGACACAAACACAACATCATAAGACAAGATGACTGTGGTGTAAGGACAAAGAAGGGGCTTGCCCTGTGTTGTATCATTATGCCACAGCTAATATAAGACTCATGCTCTGTACATTCCCCCTACCAGAAAATGCATCCTTGTCGCGATCAAGTGTTGTGAACTGTTTGCCGTTATGACTGCTTAATGAGTCCCCAGCATTCCCCTGATAAGTGCCCAGCCTTAGTCGGTAACCCTCGCTCTCGGATTCCAGGTGGAAGCTGCTGTACTCTGCGTACACCTTCTTTCCTGTCCAATCCTCTAGCTCCACCATCAGTTTGTAGTCACCCTGTTTCCCCAGGTTGTAGATATTGTCTAGCCCAAGCCAGTGTTCACCATCTATGTTGCCAAAGCCTTTCTGCAGGGGAATAAACACGAAATCATGGTTTCGATACAGTTTTAAATTACAGTTAAGTTTTTTTATTTAGAGAAACAATATAAAAACTAAAACAGCTAAGCGGATTGAGGATAATATAATTTGTCATAAGGATGCTGAGCTTAAGAGCCCGGTGCCAGCAATTAAGAAAGTTCTTGTTGAGAAGATAATATGTTAAGGTTGTGATCTGTGGTTTCTCAAGAGGAATTAGTTGAAAGAGAGTGCTTATTTGGCTTTAGTTGAACTCAGAGGTGCAGAGGCACACATTTCTGTGAAAACCGTGTCTTGGTTTTATAAAAACTCTGTTTCTTCCTCTGTTTCCCCTGCTTGCCTCCTGGAGCTCATTGGGCTTCTCTGATTGTGTAGGTCCCAGGCTAAAGTCGCTGCTTGTGATTTCATTGTGGGGAAATTTACTGCTAAGCCATATTTATTCATGGAGCAAGTGCATACATACATAGAGTATGGTTCTTTCTAATGTTTCAATGTATTTTTCCTAATAGAAGACCTTTTCTTTAAATAATCATATTGAGACAAGTTCAAATCATGCAACCTCATTTAACCTCTTAAAACTGGTTGAGTAAACAAGTCCTGAACTTACTTTGTAGTTCTCCCAGTTCCGAAAAAAATTTACAGAACCATCTTTCCTCCGTTGCAACACAGTCCACCCTCCATTATCAAGCCCGTGTTCACACCAGGCTTGGATCAAATGGTCACTGCCATCTGTCTTAAGTAGATACATCCCACTGGTGGTGTGACCTGCCTGTCGCACCTGGTAACAGTCCCTGAAGGGACCTGGTTTTGGAGCAATGGTTGTAGAAGAAGAGAACACAGACAATGTTAGAGGTATACATCATCAGGGTTTGTAATATATTGCAATTTACACTTTAGTAATATTTTTACAATTGGGTTTAATAGTTCATAGTAGCAGCAACTTCAATTCATTTAATCTTTAAGCCAATTTGAATCCCTTCTTTGTTACAGACTCTATTCCTATCAAAGTCAGTAATTTCCTGAACAACAAACTTTACAACAATGCCTTGAATTCTTTTTATGGCATATGCAAAAGTCATTATCACCACCACTCTATGTTTTGTAAACAGCAAACAAGAGAAAGTGGGGATAGAGCATCTGAAAGACCCCATAGTTTGAGGGGATTGTGAGGAACATTGAGGCTACATTTTTTTGGAAAATGTTTCTTTTTGCTACAAACATCCATTCTGAAGTTACACAAATAAGCATATGCACACTTATATTGTTTTATTGCCAAGATTCAGACATCAAATGAACCAATTAGAAAGAACAGCACCTGTAGATATCTACAAAACAATTATTAACACATATCTTGTACATGGCTCTGTGAAAGATGGGTTTCTCAGCTGAGGGTTGTAATATATAGGGACCAAGTGTAAATGCCCAGTGCCTAAAACAAGCTTCTATTGTTTATCTTCATCTGTGCTGTCAGTGAAGGGGTTTCTAACTTTTTTCCTCATTTTTTTTGTCCCTTGTCAGTTTCTTTGAACAAAGCTTTACAGGGTTGAGGTTAAAAATAAATGCTTCAATTAGGGTGTAGGGCTCAGTTAGACCAAACTGTGGTCAGACAATGTGTATTTTCAGTAGCAGGGAGACTACATGGCAGAAAGAGTATTAGTGCCCTTTGTGACTTGGTTTTGGGTGTTAACATTTCCTTGTCATGACTTGGATATAGAAATTGTATGTTGAAATGTTACATTCATCCACATATAACACTGGCAGTCAGTGTAAAATTAATTGGTGAAGTAAATATATGTTGTATTAGAAATATTTAGTGACTTTAGTTTTTTTTCCTGAAAATTAAAAGATGAAGCATGATGTGTTGGCCACAATAGCAAAAAAGATTAATTCCTGCTAGCTATTGCTTTTTCTGGTTGTAAAAAAGATAGGGATGACTAAGTTGAGTTAAGTTTGTTTGATCATAGAAAAATTAGAAATATGTCAGATTGTGATCGCAGTGACTTGACCCTGAATTTTTAAACTACATTATAGATGATGCCTGTAGAATTTGTGGATTATTATATGTGTAATAACCTGGAATGCATGTGGCTGACATTTTATCTCCCCTCACAGTTTCCCACCTCTTTTCTTTTAATCTGCTTAAATATGGCCCAATGGCTTCTCAGCTTATTGAGCCTGAAAAACCTCAAGTTATTATTAGTGCAGACAGTAGAAGAAGAAGACGGTGTTGGTGCTCTCAGAATGGTAACACCAGACAGTCTCCTGGCAAACACTTAACAAACATTTACATTTTATTATGTACTATATAGGCACTAGTGGTATTGTTAAAAAAACAAAAATATTATACCGCAACATAGCCCTGTTTAATTATATATATTTTTTATTATGTGACAGCAGTATGTAATGCCACAATTTGGGATTTAAATAAAGTAGTTTGGAAATTTAAGCTCTAAATAAGGTAGTTTGGCATACTGATTTGTGAAACTGTACCTGCCTTCCTGTAATATTAAGTAGTAATGATATTGTTACCTGCAGTGTTTAAGTGCCCAATTTAACCAGAGATTTCAGGTCTGATAATGAGAAATTATTCTTTGTTTCAACATTCCTCTCTACTTACTGACTTTCCCTTTCATTATTCAAACAGGGCTTCTTTTATTCCCCTTTTTGTCTGTGGGGTGCTATGAATGATTTCATCCATTTCACCATCTGGTTATATAACCTCTGTCAGTGTTTCCCACTGTCGTGTAATTGCCAGTCAAAACAGCCATGACCAACTATTCAGAGCCATTTCCAGGCATCATTCTAACCTTGCAAATTGGTTTCACAATAGAATTGATTTCTGTCACATATTAGATATAGACTGTATTTGTGAGAAAAATGCATAGAAACCTTATCTATTTAAAAGGATCCTATATGATTTGATGGTTCTCTTGGGATTTTAGTCTTTGTGAACTAGACACTTCAGATGTACATGTTGTTAATATATATCTTGTTCCTTTATGACTTGGATGTAAATCTGTCTAAAGCCTTGCAGGAGACATATTCCTTTTCTCCAAAGTGTTTTCAGCGCTGTTCAAATAAGCCTGATCCACATCCCAATAATTTAGTACATATGCTCAGTGCACTGCAGCCATTAGAGGCAGCCAAGTGGGAATCATAAGAATGTATGATTTCATTGACTCTATAGCATGCCAAAGATGAGCCAACTGTGCCTCAGCAATACCAACTGTGGAAACTGCAGTTATTAGGTAGTTATACTTCAGGAGTTGTGTGTACAATTAATTAGAATAAATACTGGACTAACTGACAGTATCTTTTAATGACATTTATTTCTGCTCAGCTTAAACACATTTGGTTCCTCATGGTTTTACAGTGTTACTAAAGCTTTTTCCTTCGTCAGCCATTTTAAAATTGGTACATACCATCTGAGGTAAGTGTTCCTTGTGGTGGGGGGTTGAACCCAAAGGGGCTTGTAGTAGGGGAGTCCATGCGTGATCCTCGTGGAAAAGCCCGGTTGTTATTGTCCCTCTGTATCTCATTGGTGAAACGATTATTAACTGGTATATTCTGCGGGACCACCTGTACCAGTGGGGGGACTGCAGGCAGTTCACTTCGTCCCAGGGTCCTCATACACTGCTCCTCCAGTGCAGAGATGAGAATGGACTGGTTGTTGACCACCCCAGCCATTGTGGCAAACCTGGCCTCCAACTCTTTGTACCTAGAAGCCAGTCTCATCATCTCAGAGGTCACATTGAGGACACGGTTCTCCAGCTGGGCTAGCTCTAGAGAGTTGTCTCTTTTCCTGATGATCTCATGCAGCAGCTGCATATAAAGTTGGGTCACCCTGGAGTTCATGTTTCTGCTCTCTTTCCGCAGCAGCTTCATCTCATTCACCAAGTTACCATCCACATCCACCACCAGCTGCAGTGTCTCAATCTCACGCCGCTGTTTGTTGAGCACCTCACGGACATCTGCAATGTCCATACGGGTCACTCTGTCTTTGTCAGGTTCAGGGCCTGTGGTGCTGGCACAGATTGGACCTAATGACAAATATCAGTTATTTAGGACATTGTCAAGAATGTATTAGGAAAAGGGAGAAGGCAAATAAAGTCTTGTGGGAATCATGAACCTGTGATTCTCTGCTCAGGCACGAGGAAGGTGTATGAACACTTTTTGGCATCAGGATCTAAAGGAGCTCTTTTACTTCTGTGGAGGGAAGGCTCTTTGGTCCTCCGGGCTTCCCTGGAGCTCCTGCAGGAACTTTCCTCCCAAAGTGAGAGGCAGAGAAGGGCACACAGGCTCCACATTAGCCCCTGCATTGCTGCTGGCTCTTAGATGGAGGGATGGACAGCTACTGGTGCTCCCTCCCGTCCTCCCTGTTATAATACAAGACCATAAAAGTTAAGAGCAGGAAATAGACACTTCTTCTTGGAATGTAAACAGCAGAGGTGTTGATTGGGGGCTTTTTACAGACTAGACAAAGCCACTACCGCAACACTATATGGAAAAGGTATTATATACCAGGAAACTGTTCACTCATTGTGCACATGCAGATTTGTCAGACCATTTTTCCTGCATACACTTGAGGCGATTTTTGTAATATGAAATACAAAAATTGACAGAGACAGCAAATATTCTCACCAGCCAACAGGAGGAAACCTGCTTTCTAGCTCAGTTAGTTAGACAGTTAGACAGACACCCCATGTTTCTGAGGTCCAGTTGTTTTTCCCCCTATTTAGAGGTCTGGTATGTGGCAGCTGTCTGTGCATTATCTTTGCTATCTTCTCTCATGCTTTCTTTATCTTCTTAAGTCTTGATAAGACTTCTTTTTGTAAGCAAACTCCTATCCTCTTGTGTACTTGTTAAGGTTCTTTTTCAATATTTTAACAAACCAAGAACTTTTCTGACCAATTTTTGTTTTCTGGGCCATATTGTAGCCTCAGTACCTGAGATGGTGCTTTCCATTCAACCAGTAATTCAGTCAGGATTTTAAGCAATAAATGTTCATTTATTCATCATGCTCTCTTCACTACTGATAATTGGTGTGTTGCTTCACTGTTGTTTTAGTCTCCCTTTACACCTATGCATGCATCACTGTCAGCAGGCAAATAGAATTCTGTATAATTCATGATTTACCTAATATTCAGACTTGTTTTAGTACAATGAAAATGATAATTACTGTAGAAACTTGGCTTCTGATAAATCAAAAATGTGCGATCTGGACAAAATGACACCCTCTGTATTAAATGCTTGAGTTGAATAAGAAAACACTCCCCTGTTTTGTGGGGAAGAAAGTTTGAGATTTAGGGCTCCATCAGTGAAAAACATTGACCCCCCAATTCTGATTTAGCTTCATGTGAGAGGTTAAAAATGCTCACTGCTGTGCGGCCACTGCCATACACACGCACACAGGTCACTGCAGGGGTGTTAGGCAAAGTAAATAGCGCTATGTACAGAGATCTTTTCAAACATGTCTAATTTGAGTGGTGTCTTATATGCTCCCTTCTCCTCTATGCCTGCTGATTCTCCTTCTGCTTCTCATCAGTGCGCAAACACAAAAAACACTCCCAAGCAGATGCACACACTGCTCCATTTAGCCTGTGCAAGGCCAAGATTGTCTGTCTTCCTAATCATAACATCATTCTTTAGTTAGTCTTTACTCACATCAATCAGTTCTTGCTCCACCCTGAAACTCACGCCCTAAGTGTCTCTCATATGACGCCACTGTGGTTCTTTAGGAGTTCTGGGAATTCTGTCACTTGGAATTATTTCGATAGGGGACAGAATTACAGCTAGTGTCAGAAGTGTCAGTTCTGAAATCCCTTTTTTAAAAATATGACTGGCTTTCTACAGTTGCTGCGAGCATCACAGACGTGTCCATATTCAGCATTATCTACACTTTAGGAGGACAAGACAGGCAGCATTTTAGCTCATCAATCATCAGCCCCTTCATGTCCCAACCTTTTCCTTCTCATTCTTGGGTGGTGGTTCGTGTATGAGGCGCCTAATGTCTTTCATGGAACCACAACATATCCTCAAACAGTGAAGAGGTCACAGTTGTGTTGTGAAGGTTTTCAGTGTTTCCTAAGTTGAAGCAGAACTGCTGCTTTTTTTTTTCTTCACGAAAAAACAAAAACTAAAGACCTTGGAGACTTGTAGGGCTATTGAGGGAAAAACATGAAGTGCTCACCTGTATGAGTAAAACCATTATTCATACAAATCCTGTATTCATTGCATTTTTGTTTTGTAGATTGGAAAATTGTTTTTTTTAAGAGTTACATATATTTGTAACATTACAGTTTTCTCACATTACACTGGGTTTTAATATATCATATTTGTACTGCTCTGTGTGACTGAAATATTCAGATTCAGTTGAGAGCTGGGCCTTTACTCCAGCAGTGGCTCACATAAGATGCATTTCAAACTAAGCATTCCTCAACTGGAAATACAATGTGAGGTAATATGTGCAACCTGCACATATTACAGAAACAGAACAGGGGAGGGGATGTGCAGTGACCGCCTGTAAGACTGTATGGATTAAAGATAGAAAATGGGTCATGGTCCTTTTAACTTTCCTGACCAGGCATCATAAACATAACCTGAGACAGAGTATTCCATAGATAAAATATTTTTTTATCTATTTTTTTAAGTTTTATTCTTGACAGCCACTCTCAACACTTTTCCTGTCTTCCCTGTTTTAAAATACTTCTTTCCTTCACTTTCTCAGTTTGGCGTTCCCTTTCCTCTTTTCAGTTACAGCTAAATAACGTAGGCAGAGACATATGCAAGCTGTAGACTGTAAGACAGCAAATAAGAGAAGCTGAAACTTTTCCTTGATATCAATAAGATTTATTAAATGTCTTGTTATGCAATACATGATCTGTTTCTCAGTTCACGTATTCCTTAACATCCACCTGGAACTAGTGAAACTGTGTGGAATAAAGAATTTGAAGGGGGCCTCTAGCTCTGTCTGCTTTGTATTTTGGCAACAGTAGGAGCTTCATAAATCTTCCTAAGGGCGCTGCTAGGTCCTTATTCCATTATTGGTTATTAATAGGAGGAAGACAGTGGCTTTATAATTGTTCTCACTCCCCTCTGTCTCTCTGAGCTATTAATTTATTTTCATGGTTGTTATTGGAACAGTGTAAAGACGCAGTTGTTATGTGTAGCCAACTTCCTTGGCTCTTTTTACCACACGCTGAATTGTCCAACTGGGAATAATTTTCAGTTGAACGAGACACAATTATTTTACTGTTTAATCTAACTCTCTCTTTTTCTAAAGACACACTTTCAAGTGTGCAGGGACCTTTCTGGTGGTAGAAACTATAGCTCAGGAACTAAATTTAGACTTTGGATACTATGGAACAAAATTAGGCTCCTGGTTGCTGCTAAAGGTTCCTGCAATAAAAAGAAACCTTGAGATTGAGACTCTTTTACTGCCAGAAGTATCTTTTAAATGTATTATGTGGATTTCAGATCTCCTGGTCAGTGTAAGGATTTACAAATTCGGATGTCTGTAGCCTGATGGATTGCATTTCAACAAGCTGGGGAGAATGATGGACAAAATTTATTTATATATTTCATAACCAATGTATTTCCCAGTCTAAAAATCCCCAGCTTCGACTCCCCCTCATATTTTCCTACAGCATGTCCAAAATTCCCTCAAACGCACAACACATCATCGATGGTCAGAATAAACAGAGAAACATAGAACCAGGAGGTGGTGAGTGAAAAAAAGGATTTGGAGCATCAATAAATACAGTGTTGCTTTACATGACTACGTGGAGCCTAGCCAACTCTATTGTCCACAGCCACATCGATATACTCCCAGCGTTTCATCTATACATTATGTCAACAGCCACTGGTTGCGTCCACAGATCTGAATTACCACTAGCTACTGGGTTGTCACAAGTTGACTCATTGATGCATGCTTGCTAAAGCAACTCATGACAGACCCACATGCAGGAAAATAAAGAGAAACTGAAACTATTTGACTAAAGAATACAGGGAAGAAATATCTGTGATGTGTGGTTATCAAAAACAGGGCCTGAAGAAGTGAACACAGCATGAGTGGGTTTGTATTACAAGTACTGACATTAGGAAGCAATTAATGACAACAAAACAAAAGCTAACATAGTGAGAAGAGCGCTAACAGCAAGGAAAAAGTAATAAAAGCTTAATCTACAAAACTGAAGAGAAGATTGCTACCACAGTGTAACAGTAACTGCATTGTGGTATTGTATTAATAGTGCTATTTTATATCTCCTCATTAAACTGGGCATGTTGGAAACACTAAAAGGGATTAAAGTCAGATCCAGGGAGTTAGGATGGGATTTTCTTAACTTTTATAAATTGAATCAGTAACTGTAACTGGGTCTGGAGCCTCTAGAATTATAAAATGAAGGGTGAGGTGGAAAACCAAATGTGTGATGCTGGATTAAGTGGTTTAGTTTAGGAAGATAATCACCTTTGGTTAACCAACCCAACCCAACCCAATAAAAATCCACAAGTGGTTCCCACTCTGTGATTTCTGTCTACTGAGTTGTCTACATGATGCTGTGCTACTGAGGATGGATCCCTCCTGAGGCCCCACAGCCCCCCATCTGTTTTCCCTCTTCTGTATTGAAACTCTAAACATGTGGGCTGATGTAGAGGTCAGAGGTCTATATGTGGGGATTATGGTGTAGCCCCACCCTTCCTGTACCTCTCCCCTCACCCATTTGCACCACAACTTCTGCAATCAATTGGTCTTTGTGAAAAACAGGAGTACAAATGCTCTGCTCTTATGGCTGAGGTATCCAGGGGAAGAGGGTTTATCTAAGGCCGTATGACTGTCTGTCATATACATTTAAGATTAAATCTCTCAACTCTCCAACACCCTGCTCCATCACCACATGACACTCTTTTCCTTACCTCCCCCATTGCAGAACATCGCCATAACACAACCTTTCCTGTGCACATACACACATAATAAAGACATAATATTATTTCATGCTACAAATCCCATCACTTGACATCAACTTATGTTTAGTTGATTAACTCATTTATAGTCTTTACTTTATCACACAGACTGACACTAATAATTACCTCACCCATTCGGTTGGCTTTTCTTTTGGATAAATTTGAACTAGTGAAAACTAGACCAGTGAAACTTGGCTTTGAACAGATTCAAGTTTTCAGAAAAGAGCTGGCAGAGGTTCAGGGGAGATAGAAGAGCCAGGAGGAGTGAGTACAAAAAAATTTAGTGTTTTTAAAAGTGTTTGTCTGGATAGCGTGCATTTTCAGATTGAGGAGACTACTGATGACCAATCATACATGTTCTTTGGTGGTTTTATTTCTCCTTTGAGTAACATCTCTCCATAAGCTCAACAACCTCCAACAGCACATGCTTTCTATTAGTTGAATCAACACCTAAAGTCTCTCTCTCACACACACACACACACACTGCACCCTGGCTTTACACAGTTATGTCTCCACTTCTCTTGTCTGTGTATGCTGACCCCCTGCCTGACCTTTTCCTCTATGGTGACCTGTCTGCTGAAGTGAGCGCAGGCCCTAGCAGCTGATTGTTTTTCTTTGCGTTTCTTTATAGCTCTTTGCCCATCCACTAGTGCTACAGCTAACACTGTTACTCACAATGTAAAGTTGTGTTTTAAAGCATAAAATTGTGTCTGGTTTGTTCTGCTGTGGTTGACTTTAACCACATGTGGTCAGCACAGTGCAGGAGAATAAGCCAATGTCTGTATCCAGTGTGTGTGCTGTATGTATTTGTGTCTATATGTTGCCCTGCTATAAGATGACCTCATCTTGCCGTTACACATCTGTGCCTGTAAAGCGTCCACACACAGCCTCAGGTTAAACCGTGAGATGGGATTGGCCGAATGCCCATAGCCCTGAAACCACAGTTGGCTGGTGCTGGTTGAGTGAGCTATCAGTTTCCTGCTGTGTTACAGCACAGCCTGTGACAGAACATGTGGCGGAGGGCAGTGGTTAACCAGCTCTGACAGTCCTGCCATGCACAGCCTGATGGCTGTTTATTGGCTTGTCCAGGGAGTTTTAAAAATCTTAAATAAAAACGACATCAAACAGATTTTCTGTTGTGATTTAGAGTCTGGAGTGAAGGTTAAATAAATGGTTAGTTTATGTGTGGCTTGGCTGTAATGACTCATTTAAAGCTTTTTACCAGCCCTGTCTGCCATGTACCCATGGTTCAGGTGAACTTAAGGGGAAAGCACTGCAGCTCAACATGCAATGTGGTGGATATTTCTCAGACAGCTGTGTCCTCTTCCTTGTTTTCACTGTCTTTTTTTAGCGCAGTTATTGATATATTACTCTATGAGCTACCTCAAGAAATTCTTTCTTTGCCTTATCCTCATTTTGCCTTTTGCTTTAAACTCTGACTTTTTCAATGTCTGTGTGTGTTTCTCATGTTTGTTTGCAGCGTTCACAGATGTGTTTTTTTAGCAAACAGAACTTTTTCCACAGATCCCACCAACCAGAACGTAAGTGAAAACAGATAATTGTGAGCTGGTGATATGGAAGCGCACCAGATTGATGCTATTAGTATTAGCTTCAAATCTTGGAAAGGTTCGAACTAAAGTGACTTACATCTATGGGCTGTATGTGATAAAGGATGTGGTTACACTTGTATCCTCATAGAAATAGACCATCACTTTCAAGGACTCCACAGACTGGAGTGTATTTTCTGTGTCTCTCAACGTGTGATTTCGCAACCCACGTAAGTAACAAGGAGAGGCATGTGCTGAGAGACATGTCAGCACATCATGATGTGTAATATTGATCTAACCCTGATTCCAGCAGGTTAACTCAGCTGCATCACAGCACCCCTGTTAACAACCAGGCTTCTATGGTGCTGTATTAGGAAACCAAAAGCCAAGAAAAAATAAACAAGCCTGGCTCAGGAGCTCCAATCTCTCCATCTAATTAGACCGGCCTCCCTCAAGTGTTGGTTGAATGCCCCACTTTTCTTTCTCTTTATGCCTTTATTTAGATTATTAGTAGATTATTGTTTCTCTTCAGGTAGGGCATAGTTGCCATTTTAGAATATTTCTTCCTCTGTAATACTTATGGATATATAGACAAAGTAGTTTTCATTATTTCTTTGTATTTCTCTATTGCACATTGTAATTATGCAACCTAATTAATTGTAATCACAAAATTCACTAAATCACCAGAAACACCAAAAACTGTAATTGACTCTTGCATTGTGCCTACACAGATGTCATCCTACAAACCCTTGTTTGGGTTCAGTCACATATGTTGAATGTAGACACACAATACAGTTCTCAGCATGTTGTAGAAAGTAAATCCCAGTCCCCAGACTCAGGAGGAATGCCAAAGAAGCGTTTCTAAATGTTTCTGTCTGCAACCAGAGCCTCCAGCCAGAGCTCCCACAGCTGCCCAGACACACTCATGCATAACCCCACCACACACACACACATATGCACACACAATCTTACTATCTTACTCGCTCTCCAAAAACAAACAGAAAGTGAATGACAGTCAACATTTACCTTTTTTGTTACCAGTAGTGTAGTGTATTTCCTGCAGTTATAGTTTGACCTGTGTATTGTATTGTGTCTTCACCAAGCTGCAGTATTCAGGACTCATCTCTGTCTTCTGAGGTTCTCTCCTTCAATCACTCCTTCCTTCCTGCAGCTGAAAATCACAGTATGAGGTCTTTAGTCAAGGGCCTACTTCCCAAATATATTCTCCTCTGTTTGGACTCAGTGCTCCCCAGGTTATGGCTGGGACATGGTTCAAAAGCCGGCCACATTAACAGACTGAGCTCTGACGACTGATGCCTTGAGTATTTCACAAAGGATGGGGTAGTGTACAAGAGGGAGGGAAGGGAGGAAAAGAGGGGAGGAGTAGGGGGATGAGAGTGTGGGAGTTGGAGACTGCCTTTTTTCTTTTTCTTTCTCACTGTTTTTTGGAGTGGCCCAACCTACTTCTGATGTCACTCTGATGGAAAAGAGAGAATAGCAGAACGGAACCTCATTATGTTCCCCCATCCTTAACAAAAACAGTTGTGGTTCTTAGGAAGAAGTCCTTAGATCTGTTGAAATTCATGTTTGTTTTCTAGAGTTTGAAGCAAAGACAAAAGCTTTTTTTTTTACCCCTTCTCTTTTATTGAAAGCGTTAATTGCAACTGTTCCTTGCTTGGCCCTTTAACAGGGGGAGAGCTGATTCTAATGCTGCTGAGGTTTCAGAGAGCAAGAGACAGGCAGTCAGTAGAGCTGCTTCATTGTGTAGTCTGAGTTTGTTTGGCCTTATATCCTTATCATCATCAGTGTCATTCTTGAATCTTGAATTTATTTTCACGTGTTTAGGTGTGTGACCCAGTTTCTTTAATTTTGTCTTGTATTCTGGGTAACAAGTAGAGCAGACATAGGAGGATGTTTTCTTCTGTTCTTTGACACCTTTCTCCCTCTACCCTTTACTTTCCTAATATTATCCTTTTCATTATTTTCATTTCCAGTTTTGCCACATGCAAAGTCTTCCCTGCGTACCCAAACCATGGGTTATGTGAGCATGCATCTGTCTGTGGGTGTTCCAACTAGTATGGATTTGTGCATGACTAACTGTTGTTATCCCTGACATGCTCAGAGACAAGCAGCTATAGCAGTTGAGCCTTTAGGATCCCCCTCTTCCTCTACTCAGTCTCCCTATCTCACACTTTGCTCCTTACAGCTGAGTTTTCAAAGGCTTGTAAAGTGTTTTCAGACTCTCTCTCTGATTCTAATCACATGGTGTTGTGTGTGTGTGTGTACATAGTATCCTGAACACAACATTAGGCCCTTTTATCTCTTGGGTCTGCTCCTGGAGGGATGTTGTTGTTGCTTATTTGTACATACACTGTGGG
>OMLM01000956.1:0-16354 GCA_900302695.1 Helostoma temminkii | reverse complement strand
CATTTCAGAATCAGATCTACATCCCTCCTAAGGACCAGTCAACGTGTTGTGGGATTTGTAAGAACATTTCCTGCCTCTATGAACACGAGAACGGGACAGCGGTTCTCTATAAGGTAGGAAATCCTTCTGGATTTATAGCTACAAATCTGTGAACTAATCCTAACCTGAAGGCTTTTTTAAGCGACTATGAAAGAAATATTTGACAAATTGTTGTCATGTGAAGTAAGCTCCTCCATACACTGTTGATTCTTTCAGCCGGGGAAGTCCTGGGTGTCAAACTGCGTGAAGTTCGACTGCTCTGACACTGTGTCTGGACCCACACTCATCTCCTACTCCTTCAGCTGCCCACCATTCAACGAAACAGAGTGTATGAAGGTCAGCATGCAGCAACACACACACACGCAAACCACCAGTGAAGCTTTTCTCTTCATTTTAATTTGTTTCATTCTGCTTATTTTCTAACACTTGATATATGTTATCATTATAAAAAACATTAGCAAACATATTTAGAACTAAAATGAGAATGTGAATCTAACCTTTAGTGTTTTGCTGCTTTTTTTGTTTGGTCACCCACAAGTGTATTTCTTAAGTCAACATGTTATTGGATTGATTTTTTTTTTTATGCAGCCTTGAACACAATCATTAAAAAAAATGTTCAGAGGGAGCAAAAAAGCGTTTTTTAATATGAACACTGGCAAAACCATCAATTCTGATATATTTAATGTCAAATAAGGAGAATGCCCAGGGATAGAACTGTCTGAAACTGTGCTTTTCATTCCATGTAAAACGTTTTTTTATTTCTGTCTTAATAATTTGACCCTCGTCTCCACTCAGATTGGTGGAACTGTCGTAAGTTACATGGACGGATGCTGCAAAACATGTGAGTATCTGATGCGAGCGTCGCAGCGGTTCTGTAGTTAGTGTAGAGCTGTAGGCTGCAGCTGACACTGAAGAGCGCCTCCACCTGCCGCTCAACATGTTTCCAACATGTTTGCCCTTCAGTTTGTCTGTTTCAGTCCAACACCTTTAACCACATTGTCTGTATTTGCTCATGTCTGGACCCCAGCTGTCATTTGTCTGCTGTTTATTCAGATTAGAGATCTGTCAGTGTGCTTTTCAGTGAATTCACTGGTGTCTGTAAGAAAACAACAGATAATCTGTGCAAAAGTGCCAAATAAGTGACATAGTGCTCACTGAAAAGCATCTGATGACAGTGGGTTTGTGGTTTATGTGCTGCAGCTTACCATCATGTACCAATCCCACCAGGTACTGGATTCCCTCTGTTCCCTTTCCCTGTTAGCCCCTTGACTCCCACAGTTAACACAAACTGTGAACAAGGTACCACAACAACAAGGCTTTTCAGTGCCATTGTTGATATTCAACAATGTACTCCCTCCAAACAATAATGAGATAATACGGAAATCCTAAAGTCTGACTGCAACCAGAACGATCCTCTCAACTGCTGCCTCATTTCAGGTCTCTGTGAAATTAAAAGTGGTTTCTGATATGCAACAAAGCAAAAAACAGCCATGTTGCATTCTCCTCGCTTCATGAAGTCTTAAACTCTGAGGGCGCCTTATGAATTACCTTCAACTGTGTGTTTTTAAAAATATCAATTTGTCGTTAAAACAATTTTGCACCCTTAAATGAGGCAGGAAATGCTTTCTGGCCAAAAAATGATGTCACACTTGAGAGGACAGAAACATGTATTTTCCCCCGCCTCTCCCTGTGGATCACATACTTGTACATAACAGCTGAATCCTTTCCCCATTTAGCACTGTCTGGGCAGTGCATTGTTGATTGCCAACAATGTACTGTTGGTAGTGGCCCAGTAGTCGGGCTTAGACGTCTGCATGAGTCACTAGAAACCGATGTGGGTTGGTGTCGGGAGTCTTTAAACATGTAGCTGCTGTAGAAGATCTGCTGTGTTTTACACTGAAGCTACTGTGTGAGGAATTTTATGTGTGTGAGGCATTTAAGACTCATCAGTACAATCAACTGAGTGTCCAGGATAAAAGTTACCTTCATTTTCTGAAGTTTAGGTGACTGGACACTGGTGTTGCAGTCCTAGCCCCTTTCCTGATTTTTTTATTGTTATTTTATTTCATATTTGTCAGACTGAAATGATTCGGCTCATCAAACTTATTTCTATATTACACAGAGAAAAACCTGAGTAAATACAAAATGTAATTTTTCAAATGATGATATCATCTACTAAGAGATGCCTGGCTCTATGTGGAAAAAAGGTAATTCCACGTAAACCTGATAACTAATAACTGAAACCTAATAGAAGCTGTCTGACAAAGTGAAGCAGCTAAAAGATCTAATAAAGCAACACATCATGCTGTGATCAAAAGAAATTAAATAACAGATGAGAAACAAAGTCATTGACATGTATCAGTCTGGAAATGGTTCCAACCCCAAATTTAACGCTTTGGGACTCCAGTGAACTCCTTGAAGGCCATTATCCACAAATGGATAAAACAGTGGTGAACCTGCTCAGGAGTGGCCGGCCTACCAAACTTACTGCAAGAGCACAACAACGATTTATCCAGAAGGTCATGAAAGAACTTCAGTTGAGGTCAGTGGTATTGATTCAACAAGAAAGAGACTTACAAAAATGGAGAGTGGCATCCATAGGAGGGTTCCAAGGTGAAAGACACCGCTGACAAATAAGAACACAAAGGCTTGTCTCACATTTGCCAAAAAGATATTTAGATTATCCCCAATACTTTGGGGCAAATATTCTGTGGACCGATAAGACAAAAGTTTAACTTTTTGGAAGATGTGCTTCCCGTTACATGGAACATCTTATCAACAGTCAAACATGGTGGTAGTGTGATGGTCTGGGGCTGACATTTATCAAAAAAACCTGAAGGAGAATGTCCGGCCATCAGTTTGTGACATCAAGCTCGAGCACATTTGGGTTATGCAGCAGGACAATGATCTGAAACACACCATGAAGTCCACCTCTGAATGGCTAAAAAAGTAAGGTTTTGGAGTTTCCTAGTCAAAGTCCAGACTTACATTCAACTGAGATGCTGTGACATGACCTTAAACAAGCCTACAGGCCTGAAAAGTACAATATTTACGTTTTGAAGTATAAAGTGGCATCAAAACTGAGATAGAACCCAAATTTTCACTTTTACATGTAAAGTAGTTAAGTTAATGTACACGAGAGTTTTAAAGGACCATTGTTCATGGGTACTGTAGTAGTAAAGCTAATCACCATGATATTATATAAATAATCTGAATATGGAGAAAACTAAATGCCACACATAGCAGCTATAGGTTCATGCTGTGCTTTTCTGTTTTTACACAGAATATACTGTACACACATAGATGCCACATCAGCTTGGGTGATGCATCTTTGCAGCTGCTGTACTGCAGGGGAGTTCTAGCCAGTTCAAACAGTAGTACATGTGCTGCTTTTTGAAGTTTTAATGAAAGAAAAAAGTAATTTAATACACAGTGTACTGAAAATCGAGGGCTGAAAAGTTCTTCAGCCATGATATCATTTTCACCATTTTGCCTCTGTATGCTGTCATGGAGGATTTGAAATTAAAGTGTATCAGTTCAAAAGTAACTGTAAAATTGGCTGCACAGGTGTTTTGTGGTCAGGTGTTATTCCTTTGTTAGTTCTTTACAAGTAATTACATTAAAGGGCTAAGGTACAAGTGGTGCATTCGCATTTGTCATTGTGAACTGTTAATATGACGTCCGACGAGCTGTTAATGCCAGAGAACAAGCATCATCAGGCTGAAAAAGGGAATTCACTGGAAAGATGGCAAAAACATTTGGTGTGTGCAAATCATTTCAAATATTTGGTAAATTCTGGTTTTTATAATATTTTTTACCAAATCCTTATTATTAAAGCTGAAAAGCTGAAAAAAATGTAACAGTTATGTACAGATATGAAATAATGTGTCACTGAGTGTGTAGTCTACCTGAAAACACAATATGAATATGCAGGTATATTTTGCCAGCTTTAAAGGAAAAAGAATAATGCAAATTATAAATAAATTTCCAAAATTGTAAACAAAACCACTTTATATCATTGTGCCATTTTGGAGTGCAGTAAGAATTATGATTGTGCTTATAAATTAATTACATTGGTTAATCCTATAAGTTATTATAAAAGTATCAGGCTACTGTTGCTATTTATGAATGATAAAGTTGCCTATCTTGGTATGAAAACGTTCTTTTACGTTTAAGCAAGTGTCGTGTATCATACATAAAATGATGGAAATGATAGAGGCCATCTGCATCAACCACTTGGTGTGAGTGGAAAGGAAGAGAGAGGTGACTGTAAGCTTTATCTAAAAGTAATTCAGTGAGTTGTGATGGTTTTAACTGCCTTCATACACACACACGAGGTGATTTCCCTGTTCCAACATGGCGGCTGCTTTGACACCTCACTGCCACGTACAGCAGCTGTTTAAAGCATCTATGTGTACATTTTGCTGTTCGTCTTCACTGACACAGATGTGGATGTGGCAAGTTTACACAAACTGTTCTTTTGCTTCTATTAAATTCATTTTGTTCATTTTTAAGACTAAAATATTTATTTGAAGAGATTTTATCTGCACAATAAATGCATGATGCCTGTCTGTTCTCTCATTTGTCACTGTGATGCTTCCTGCTTGGTTTCTAACTGTACAGCTCTGAAATCTAGTTTCTTCCACCTACTAAAACAGATTCACAGCTTGTGCATGAGCCTCAGTACCTCCCTCCTGCCAGGTGTTTTTTCCTTGAAATGTCAGGCTGATTTTGCTGGACTGGATCTATTTTGGTTTGTTGTCGTGTGAACAGGCAAAGAAGATGGAAAGTCATGTCAGAAAGTGACAGTGAGGATGACGATCAGGAAGAGCGACTGTCGCAGCAACAGGCCAGTAAGTTGTGTCAGTGAGTTAGAAAATCTGAATGTGTCATTTCCTAATAGTTTCCCAATAATTTCTTGTGGTGTTTCCTTGTAAAAACAAAGTTGTATGGACCTTCTACCTGCTCCACTGACTCTCTGCATCCTGCAGGTGAACATTGTGTCATGTGACGGGAAGTGTCCGTCCGCCAGCATCTACAACTACAACATCAACACGTACGCTCGCTTCTGCAAGTGCTGCAGGGAGACGGGGCTGCAGCGCCGCTCCGTGCAGCTCTACTGCAGCAGCAACTCGACCTGGGTCAGCTACACCATCCAGGAGCCCACGGACTGCTCCTGCCAGTGGTCCTAAACACACACATTACACAAACACATACTGCATTCAGACCTGCATCATCTCAAACCACAGGAAAAGCTTAAAGAGGAGGAGAAGAGTAGGATTGTTTTAGTATGAGAGCTGAATACTGAGCTGTGACTGACGAAGGATGTGGAAGAGGCTAAATTATCGTACAGTAAGTTGTCCCAGTGCTTCTGCTGGCAGGGAGGTGGTACTGCAGCCTTTATCCATCAGCAGTCAGCTGCAAACCACAGGAGGTGACCTTTGACCTTTTATATTTACCTTCCCAAGGACATAAAAGTGACACCACCAGAATTCATGACACCACATGACAGGGCCATTGTAGTTTTTAAGAATTTTCAATTAACAGAGGAAATTATATTCAGGATAAATGTATTAGTTGTGACAGTGTTACATGTTTTAATCATTAATCAGTTTAACATCAGTAAAACACTGTAAACCATTTTGTTTAAAGCAGAAATTCAGTTATCGTCAAGCTGCACTGAAAACACACTGAAAAGATCAAATGTGCAGCAGGACACCAACATAAACAACTTTATTATTTTTCACTTCATTAATGTGTGCTTCGCTCTGATACGTATAATCCTGAGACGTAAGAACAACATCATACCATCGTCGTTCAGTTTGTCACAGAACCCGAAGCTGTTCGATAATAGCGACGCTGGAGATTTGAATTTTTTTTTCATTTATATAATAAGAAAAATGCATCAATTATAGATTTAATCAATAGTTAATGTCTTGACCAAGTATTTATAAAATTAACTACAAATGATAGTTAAGATAAAGTAAGCAGCAATGAGAACACTGATGTAGTTTGGTCACTTCTTCTCGTACTCGTCTGCTGATGGAAGGTTGAACAGCGCCCTCCTCTCTTTTGTGTCAGTCCAGCAGATTGTACAGAGCTTAGTTACACTACTTAAGTTCCTGAAGTGTCTCTACTGTATCTCAGTAGAGTGTAAATGATTGGATGTGTCTCTCCTGTGCAGCGCTCTGACTTCATGCTGCGCTGCTGCCTCCTTCTCAGCCGGTAGAACAGAGAACAGTCAGAGCTAAAGAGAGAGAGCGAGAACACTGATCAGTCTTTAAGTTTAGACAGTGAGGAAGGCACTCCTGACTGTGGTCTGACTGGGTTCATCATCATCATCATCATCATTCTGTGATTGGGAATTCAAATCTTACCCAGAATTCCCCATTTTGTGCCTTGCTTTTGTAAATAAAACTGCATCCTTACTCTTCCAGTTGATTTTCAGATTCTTAGAGATGTTAGAAAGACAATAAACTGTATATCCACTGATTTAACATATACGTCTAATAATCAGTGCTAGTCCGCTGTATTAACTGATTTTTATCCCGCTGTATGTGGAGCACTTTATTTATTTATTGGAGTTTGATAGAGCACAGAGAGAAGAAAAATGGAAAACTGGAGCCGAAACTTTGATTTGGTTTTATTACCGATTACAGGAAACTTGGTAATACATGTTTCTCTGTGGACGAAAGTCTTACTGTGTTTGTTCATGTCAAACAGACCCACCTGGATAGTTGACTTCAAGAGGATTTGTATCATACACATGTACATTTGCATTTTCAATAAATATTTCCTTTGGAAAAACTAAATGTCATATTTTCTGTTTAAGAGAAAACAGGACGTTGTGAGGTGAATATTACTTTTATTACTGTCCACTGTCAGCTTGATCTGCTGCACTGAAGATCTGCAGCTCCAGCAAGCCCAGAATTTAAATATTATTTTCAAAAATGTGAAAGTAGCATCTTTACTTGTACCTGTAGGTGGTTTGAGCCAAAACTTCACCAATGTTGTTTCAGAACAGATGGAAAAAGTAAAAAAGAATTGGGTCAAGTTTAATGATAATAAAATATAGTATCAGCTACTGATCTTACACACAACTGTGCAGACAAAGATGTAATATACTGAACACAGATACACAGTAACAGTATGAACAAACTACAGAAGTACATTTACTCAAGTACTGCACTTTTTTCAGGTTAAGTTACTTTTGCAGATTAAAATTCTTATACAAATTCAACTAATAAAGAACTTTTACACATTAACCACCTTCCAGTAGATGAAATGATTTTAAATCTGCTCCATCGTCACCATCTGTCCTGTTTTTGTTACCAGGTACTTTATATTTAACGAGTTAGTCCGAAATGTTTCTGCTGGTGTGTTTTGATATTTTATTGTATTATATTATTTTACTGTTCATTAGCAACTGTCAGCTGTGTTAAATCTGTTTCTCAGTTTTCGCATGAACACAGAAAATGAAATATTTATTCTGACTCTGACTGAGTCGAGATGCCAAAAGCAGCATTTGAGATTCAGACACAGTTTCCAATATCAATCAACAGCTAAACCAGGTGTGGGAAGGAGGATGCTGGGAGGAAGTTAGGCCCGTAAATCTGAAGTTTCAAACACTCGCTGGCTCGTCTAGTCTGGTCTGACTGAGACTGTCCTCTGATTTCATGCTGCAGCATGTTGGTGTGGGCAGACGGGAAAATGATACAGAGCCATGAACCCACAAAACCCATGAAAAAACAATTTGTAGCAGACATGTAGGTCAACACCACATATGCTTTTTTACTAAACCTCTCTGTTATTAACTACACTGCTACAGACAATGTTTCTGTACTGCACTCATCAAGGATCTACTACTACGGACAATTTGAAGGTGCATTGTGTAAAGTTTAGAGGGGAGGAAAAACTCCCTTTAATAGAAGAAGCCTCCAGTAAAACCATACTAAGGGTGGGTGTCCATCTGCTTCCACCGGGTGGGGTTATCAGACATATGTAGTTGTTTTTCGTACATTTATTTTCCTTAATCTATACACAGAGAAGAGACTTAAACTTGTTGGATTCTTCTCTTGGCTCCATGTGTAGGTGTAGAGTGCAACAGCGATGAAGATAGTAGGAGCAAGAGGGCGAGTCCACAGCGTGTCTAGTGGCTGTTTGTTGTTCTGCTGTGAACTGACAGAAGCATCAGGAGGCCGCCATGTTTCTACAGTAGGGCGGAACAGACAAATGGAAACTGGAGTTACAATAATATTCACTCTCTTACTATGGTTATATCTAAATATATAGCTGTCTAATGTAACCTCAGCACCTCATGGACACTGTAGGTTCTAATGTGCTCCCCACCCAACCTACATCATTGCTATGTTTGCTGCCTATGCAGGCCTGTGAGTCGCCCTGGTGATGTCTTCCAGCAGCTAATATTGGCCTGAACGTGTTCATGTGTTGACTGACAGCTATATGTTTAGTTCCCTTTACTTTAAGGCAAACTAATGATTAACCCATCAGCCATGAAGGAGCTCATTAGTGTCTATTGTTCAGAAATAATTATTACCTACCTATTGATTAATATAGCAATTATATTTTATTCTATACAATTCTCTTCAGTTGATTTCTGTTTATGTATATAACACTAATTCACAACAAAAGTCATCTGAAGGCACTTTACAATGTTTAAGGTTTAAGACCTTACAGAATTTAACTAAATAACTGTGTAGAATTATAGAAATAAATAGAAAACCCAACAAATCCCATTTTAGCAGCAGTAGGAGACTAGGAGGAGAAAAAAACTCAACAACAAGCAGCAGCCAGAACAGTGGGCAGGTTAGTAACAGTCTGTTCTCCCAGAGTTATCTGGGAACTAGTTAATTCTTCAGTTTTTTTGATCTGTACAGTAAAATGTTGCCAAGGAACATTTTCTGAAGCTGAAGTATTACTGTAATAAATCTGCCACCATGTTTGCATTGAGCTTCCACCTGATTTTAGACACAATAAAAGAAAATATCACCAAAAATGTTTTCTACATGTAGCTGAGGAGGAAATCTGATTTAAAGTAAAAAGTCCAAGTGAAATGAAAACAGGGAATGAAAACACCCACTGAGGCGAGAGAGTCAAAGACCTGCTTTTTATCCCCATGCACCATTTCCTAATACTGGAACAGCAGTGGATGGAACTTGAGCAAATTTATATTTTCTTTTGTAATTTTCTGCAACTTTTCTGGAGATATGAGCCACATTTCTAACAGAACCCTGGCTCATATGCATGTCTGTGTTATTATCTCTGCCTGATGACGCCAGTCCAGCCTGACCTGGTTTCACCCACCCACACCCCTTCTGTAAGCCTGAGCCGAGGCCCCGAGAAGGGCACATACTGAAAATCTGATCAGGCTGGATGTCGTGGAGCTGCTGGCATGACCGCTGACGTGCAGCTGGCTGGAACGATGTCACCAAACATGTTTCTGCTGCCAACGAAACGTGACTGAGGCCTGAGTGTCAGAGTCAGGAAGGTACAGCAGCATCACATTTGTGTTATGTCCATAGAGTTTCAACTGCAAGTAAAAAAGTAGTCACTCACTCAGGTAATGTAAACTTCAGGGAAAGCACAGGAGCACTGAGGACAGTTGGAGGGGTATTGCTGCGTTGGGTTATGGGTGTAAAGGTTGGGGGGCTGGGGCTGCTGAGGGATCAGCTCGCCCTGGTAATCCTGCTCCAACAGCTGCACTCTAAACTCCCATCCCCCCAACAACAATAAAGTAGTTTAACCTTTCTTTACCTTATGTCATATTCCTTAAGTCATTACTAAAGCCAGTTACTGTAATGTAGCTCAGTCAAACACATCTGCAGACAAGAAATATGTAATATTTACAACAATTAATCATCATTTATTGTTTGTATATTGCAATTTGACAAATAAAATATATAATTAATATAATAATATAATAAATATACTGTGTTTTTAGACAAAAGGCAACAAAATGACAATCATCATGATAAATTGTGATTAGTAAAAGGCTGAAGAGGAACAGTTCATACAGTAGGTCAAAAGATTTGGTCAGCAGAAAAGCATTATGGGTAAAATTTCACTGTGACATCAGACACTCACACTGTTGTGCAGAGAGGGAACGTGTGTGAGAGTGAAGCAGAGTGTGTCCAGGAGATCATCATCATCATCATCATCATCATCATCATCATCATCATTAAGGAGCTGCAGTACTGTCTGATGTAAAAACCTCTATAAATACAGACGTCAGTGGTCTGCTGGTGTTTCACACAAATCTTCTGAACTTTATACGACAGTAAACTATGTCACAAAGCATTTCTTTTTTTTTCATTGTTTTTCATTGTTTTTTGTTGTTGTTGTTTTTTTTTAAACTTTTTTTTTTGAGTCATCACATTCGTCTTCATGTCTCAGTGGAAGCTGTGCTTCGCTGCACAGAAGCTGCTGCTGTGAACACACATGAGCACACACAGTAATGTGATATATGACTGACAGCAACTGAAATCAATCTGAATGAGGCTCATACAGTATGAAAGTGTGGATCACGTGGCTTCACGTGTGCTGCATCAGCTCTGCGCTGACAGTAACTGGGAGGTCCATAGGTTTATCATTGTATTATTTACTGAACAGGAGCAACAGTAACAGTTAAACATTATAGAGCAAAGCTTTGACAAGAAGAAGATTTTTCCATAATATAGATTTTTAACATAAAATTTAATTAATTGAATGACTGAACCATTTAAAATGGAAAAAAAATATTTTTCACAGTGGTTCAGTGTAATCATAATCATAATCAATTATATATATTGGATGTTTTTTTTATAGATAATAGATTTATTTCCTTATAAAAGTAAATAAAAAATAGTTGGAGTAAAAATGTAAAATAAAAGTTTTTAAATGTTTTTGAATTTATTTAAATTAATTAATATTGTTTGTAGATTTTTTTATTTATGTTTTAAAAAATCTTTCTAATTTTCAAGGACAAAAAAATCAGATATTGCAGGTTTACAAAGTATTGCTTATTAATTAAACATGAAACTTCATAAAAAGGACAAATACTCTAAATCAGTAGGACAGTAACTACAGTAAAAGTAAAACTTACCTTTACACAGTAATAGAAATTAATTAGAAATATTAAAAATGTTAAAGTATTCAGCCCCTGTTGGATTAACTCACTCGCAGACATCACCTGTGCAGTGAACGGGTTTAAAGTAATTGTAGTATAAATACACCTGTATCTGGAAGGTCCGGTTCCAGTCCACAAAGACAAAAGCACCAGCTCCCAGTCTGAAGTGTGATATGTAGGATTGTATCATGAGACAGGACATCATGGTGAAGTAGAGATGTCTTGTGTTGAGCAGTTAAACAATAATCATATTCAAAGACGCAGTCATTTTCAATGAGAAGAAAAAAGTTCATCTGCATCAGCAGAAATGATGCACTTGATTACTAATAATAATAAAATAAAGAAATGAAGAAAATCTGTTGATGAATCAGCAAATCACAGAAACAGAAAGAGCATATTGCTCCTGCTAATAAACACATCAGCACCATCACCACTTCAGTCACTGTGGCTTTGAACAGGAGGCAGCTTCGCTCTGATTTACATCCACGAGGAGCAGGAATGAAAACACATCCCGACGTCAGAGGCTGCTAATGACAAGGCCAGACCTCGACCATCAGGTGACAGAGAGAGAGAGAGAGAGAGAGAGAGAGAGAGAGAGAGAGAGAGAAGAGGGGGACATTTGTCCCCTCTACAGGAAGTGACCTGATGGTTTGGTCACAGCAGGAGCCGATAGAGAGAACAGGTTGAATTGACTTAACCTTTGACCCCTCAGAGGACTGAGGACCTGATCTGTTCTCAAGAGCTGCAGCAGAACTTTTACTTTATTCCTCTTTTTTACATATATGACATTATTACATGGTGATTATTAATGTGCTAACATGATTCATCTTTTTACATGTGCCAGTAAACAAGCAAGACTTCAGCTGTGGGACAAATGTAGTTGAGTATCAATCACATATCAAACAATTATACTTCAGTGCAGTACCTGAGTAAATGTACTCAGTTACTTTCATCCACTTATATTCAGCTGATGTTTTTAATATTCAGAGAATTTTCATCAGTTTTTCAAATGCTGAGATCATGTATCTGTAAACTCGATGAGTTTAACCAAGTGAGGAAATACATTTCTGTGGTTTTCGCTCATCTGATGATTCATGACTTTGGTATTGTTTCATAACTGAGGGGAAAACCGTCAGGATTTCAGGAACAATTACTGAAAGCTCAGTTTCCTCACAAATAGATTCCCACAGCAGTGGGGAGTGACGGCGACTGCTGCTGCAAGTACAGCTGCAGCCTAGAAAACTCAGTGTTAATGCACTGCTGCATTTACTGGAGCAGATAGAATTCAGCATTTACAGTAACACTTTATGTCTTCAAGCAGGATTCACACACAATATGACTGTAGATGACAAATACTGACCATGGTGCAACATGTTTCTCCCCGTTATGCAGACAGATGGACAATTACGGCTTCCATGTATGACACATGACCTTCTTTGTATTATTACTGCTCGCAGTGGGAGGCCTGTTGATGTGTTGTTAAGAACGTTTGTCCAGCACAGACAGAATGAAGCCGAAATCCAGATTTAAACGGCAACGGTAGCTAAACAATGAGTGATGAGTCTGCACTGCCAACGGGCTTTATGAGCATTCTGTATCATTTTAAATACACAGCATGTATATATATTGATCAGATCTAAGTGAACAATCCTAATATATTTATCCATGTCCAGCAAAATCATTGGAATCATCAGAGATACTTCCTTTATTTCACATCAGTCAGCAAATTTCTTCTTTACTCGCTCAAAGCAATGCACAATCTGAACATATAGTTACTCAGTAAGTATCTGAGTTTAAGTTGTAGTAAGTTATAATAAGTAGAAAATTTAGGCTGCATCAGTTTGACAAACTTGGTGTTCTGTGTTAATATAAAAGTATTAGCTGATTCCACAAAACTCCACAAAATGAGAATGTACATTGTACAAAGGGGACTGTCCTCCTGTGAAATGTATTATTATAGGTCACACCTTTTAACACCTTATTTAAATTTCACTACTTACAATTATGTTTGCAGTACTTTTTTAATATGCAGTAGCGTTTGTTTTTGTTTATATTGCTGTCTATAAATCCATCTATCTATTCGTAAAAACAGCAAAAATGTATTAATATGTCTCAGCGCCATCTAAGAGCTGTTCATACCCTCATGTTTGTCAGAAGGATATTTGGTTGGATGGGTCCAGTACAGAATGATGACCTTCTGTTTGTGTTATTGTTACCAGTAATGTGACCAGTTTCATATGAAGGTAAGACTAAAAAGTCATATTTTACTAATCCTAACCATGTTTACTGTGCTGAACACTTTGATGGACCAGCCCAGTTATTAATCGTTCTTATACATATACATCCTCATGTCATGCACTTATCAGTCACCTAAATGTTAGATGTCATTTATACTTAACTTTGTAGGGAGTGAAGGAGTCAGGGATGACATGTTTAACTAATCTGTGTGTGTGTGCCTCCAGCAGGCTGCTTCCATCCTATTAGAGCAGTTAGTCGCGCCCATCACAGTATATTCAGAGGTCAAGCAACAGGAAGTAGTAACAGAGTCAAAGTCACTCAGCCTGATCAGAGAGAAGCTGTACACCTGTCAAACTCCTCCGTCACCTCACTACGACAGCAGCAGCTGCCGGAGCTTCTGCTTTAGTTCAGTGTGTGTGGACTGTGACCTCAATCTTCTCTGGATGTGATGATATAATGTAATAATAATAAGAACTCTTCTTAGTCTAGATTAAAAAGTAAAACCGTTCAAATGACATTACGATAATAAATAAAGTATATATAAAATGATGAATTTTAAAGTTTTAAAAGGTTTGTTTTAGCTAAAGTGTGAAATAAAATCATTCTGTTCAAACAGAAGAGCTTTTCTTTCTGCTGTGTCTCCCTTCCAGCTAAAATAACTGGATAACACATACGGTGCTGAGAAGTAAGAGGCCAGACGATGACTGTTAACAGGGGTCATAAAACAGAGCAGGGGGTTCAGGTTTTTGGAGTGCGAGAGCCCCTCTGAGCTCTGATCCATCTGGAATCCACATCCAGGTCCAGCAGGCTGTCCCCCAGTCCTGCCTTGCGTGTCCCAACATGTCTTTTCACTGCAGACCAGATCAGATCATGGTTTCCTCATTTGAGCTTTGATGGTAATGTTGACGACAGGTGACGAAGATTTACTGTTTGTTTTCTCTGGAGAGAAAACAAACAACAAGGAGTAGAGAGAAAAATAAAATTAAGCACAGCTTCAAAAATATAAAACCAGTTTTATATCATGTGGTTGATCAGAAATGTGGTGCTGGAGCGAAATGTTTATGGTTGATTAGTAGCACCTGTTGTACTAAACAAGATATGATGGTAAAATTTTATTATGAGACACTGTGAGAAATGTATCCAACCTCCACATTTTATTCTATAAATCATGACTCCAGATGTAACGATGCTGTCCCCGAACAACTTAGACCTCACCAGCCTAATAAAAATATCCTTGTGTAGTAGCTGAAGATATAAACTGACATGGCATCAGGTTCTGGAGGGATATCGAGGGTCCTTATGAAACTGGAGATGTTTCCTGCAGCACGGAGTTGACGGAAACAGGATTAGGAGCTTCAGCCAAAGGCAGAATGCAAAAAAACCTGGATTGTACAGTAGATCAGCCAGCTGGGTGATGGCTGCGTTCATCAGCAGAGGCATAAAAAACTCCTTTTAGTCAGGATTCACATTTAAATGTGACATTTCCTCTGTTTGAGAAAGAGACTCACACAACTGTTCTGGATCGAGGAGTAATTGAACATTGAGTTGTTCAATAGTCATGTCAGGTGCAGTAAACCGTTTCTATCATTTGATCAAGGAAGCTTTAGATTTATTATCAGATTATCAGAGGTCACATCAGTTAGGATAAATTGATAAAAGAAACTCTCACCCAAACTCTGCTCTGTTCTTCTGGATGAAAATCACTTTTAGCTGTTACATTTCCATTTCTGATCATCAAAGATGCAAAGACAGCTCCGGATACCTGGGTGGAATACTGACCAGCAGTTTGGGTGACAAGTGAATAAAAACACACTGCGTCCATTTGCTTCAGACTGTGTTAGCCTTGTGTGCTTTTATTTGATATTTTATACACATCTTAATTTTTGCTTTTTGTATCTGATGTTACACCATTAGTAACTTTTCACCTGCTGCTGAACTGGCAGTAACTTTACTAACATTAGCTCAGATTGTCTCAGTCTCACACAGTAGCTGCACTAAATGTTTTAATAATACCCACTACGCTTTCCTCTCTTCGTAAATGTATTAGAGTCATTAACATAACCTCACAGTGTCTGTGTGGGTGTTCCCACACATCAGCTATTAAAGTACGTGCATAGCTGTAATGAACTGGTGGCGTGAAAGGGGAAGAAGGACTGTGGAGGAGTGTTGTTCTCAGACATTACACTCATGCATGTAATTGGGAGGATTTTTAGGAATTAAGGAGTGGTGAGGTCGTCCTAGAAAAAGAACAATCCTCTACAAAGCAGACAAAGAGCTTCAGAGAAGAAGCATCTGAAGATCAGAAAGGACTTTCTCAGAGTTTCTGTCTCACAGGGCCACAGCATCCCTTAAGAAAAAAAGAGTAATGCAGCATATCGCCCAACTATACTGCTTGTAGTAAATATAATAATGGCAATGCACTCAGAAGCATGTTTTCAGTACTCATTGGAACTAAATTGGCATATTTTTTTAAGTAAACTCAAAACTAGTAGTAAATTACTAAATAAAAACTGTGTACTGTTAGTTAACTTGTAATACTTTTATCTCACTTTTTAGTTACATACAGATACAGTGCATCTTTATAATTTTAGTGTAGTAAGGATTCTGTCACAGCTACTACAGAGCTTCCATAGCAGGAAACTATGTACACAGTTAACCTAACCATATTATTTAGTACTTTAAGACACAAGTTAGAGGGAACTCCTACAGCTGTGTATCTTACTGATTTAAGTTAATTACTACATAAGTACAATTTGTGACATTTGTGTGTATACTTGTCAGTATGAATAAAGTAAACAACTTTGTCTAGGATATATCTGGTACATCTACATCATTTACATTTACATTTAGTCATTTGGCAGATGCTTTTATCTAAACGACTTACGAGTGAGGTACAAAACAAGCAAAACTCTCAAGGAGAAAAACTAAAGCAACGCAAAGCACTATCAGAAG
>OMLM01000953.1:0-14643 GCA_900302695.1 Helostoma temminkii | reverse complement strand
TGCCTCACCAGCTAAGTCCCCCAGAGAGCAATGAGAAGTAGAACGACGGGATAAATGTTTTACATTTCATACATTTCCCTTATCACTTGTGCACAGATGCCAAAGAGAAAAGAAAAAAAAACATAATAATAATCCAAATAAATTGTCAGTCCTCTCCAAAGCTTGAGAAGAGGGGAAGGAGAGATGTGAGATTGGGAGGTGGAAATGTAGCAACATGCTTTTCCTCTCTCCTCTTCACGTGCTCGCTGACAGTAATGTGCAGATCATTAAAAATACATGACACCTGTTGCACAATTAGGTGGAATTTTGTTTACACTGCAGATCAATCGAGTTAATGTTTAATGTGATGTGCTCAGTAGTTCTGCTTCCACAACTACAACCCTCATCTGTTTTACATTGGACAAAGAGATTTTCTTCTACCGATGTGCATGAATGTCTTTCATTTAGGTTGTTTTTTCAATAATTACTAATTTAAAATAAGAAATCTATTATTATTAGTGTGCATTCCTCTGTTATTTAAAGTATATTACTTATCTCATTTAAAGTCACGTAGGGCTGGAGCCAACCCAAGGTGTCACTGAACATGAGGCAGAGTACACCCTGTACATGTCAGCAGTGTGATCACCGTGCTGACTCAGAGAGACAATCAATCACAATCAGCAATGGAAAGTGTACCCATAGGGAACATGCAGTCAGCCAGTGGGTTCAAACCCATGACTCCCACCATGCACCCGTATTGTTATTTTATATATATTTTTTTGTTATCATATGACCCATAGGAGCATCTCTTGAAGTAGCACTTCTATACCAGCACCCTAAAGAGCACCCTAACAGCAACTTACAACAGGATTTTTTTTCAAATATGATGAAATAGCACCCCTGTGGCAGCAGGTGTATCTTGAAATAGCACAGTAACAGCAGCTGCTCTGTCTGTCCCTCTTTGTCATGGAAACCACCATAACCACCTGGTTAGGATTACACTACCATTAAATTATTGTAGCAGCTAAATGTGTGTAATATGTGTTTTCCTGTGACAGTTTGTTTCCATACAGCCTTGATAAAAAGTTAAACTAGAGTACATATTATGTCTTCTTATTGAGTCATGGAAACTGTTTCTTGTTTCACTATTCATCCAAGCAGCTGCTTCAGTCTGAATACAAGAACAAAGCTCAGTTGCCACCGCTCAGCTTCCAGATAACCTCACCTGGATGACTGAGCATCTTCATGTTACATGTTAGAGTTATATGTTTCTGATTACTTTAGGTACTTACATTCTAAAAAACATGTTGAAGATGCTGAGATTTGGGATTGATCAGGATGGACGGGATTAGGAATGAGTATATCAGAGGGACAGTGCAGGTAGGATGATTCAGAGACAAAGTGAGAGACTAGAGATTTAGGTGAATTGGGCATGCAAGAGGAGGGATGCAGATTATACTGGGAGAAGAATGTTGAGGATGAAGCTGACAGAAAGGAGAAGAGGAAGGCCAAAGAGGAGGTTCATGGATGTGGTGAAGGAGGACACATGAGAGGTTGGTATGACAGAGAAAGATACAGAGAACAGAGAGAGATAGAGACGACTGATCCACTGTGGTGACTCCTTAAGGGAGCAGCCAAAAGAAGAAGAAGTTTAAGATATATTGTGTCTACTCAAGTTCCCCCTTGCTATTATCTCTATTATATGGAATTACCATGACAACTCTGTTACATATTTCTGTGTGCTGTTTTATATGGAACATATGGAACAACATATGGAACACAAATTCCAGAGCCGTTTTTCAATCAACTAGTTTGTTGTAATAACCTGTTTACACAAAAGACGTATAGACTTCCATTTTACAGGAGTATGATCTCTAAAAATGCCACTGGATGTCAAATATCACCACAGTTATTAGCTGAAAACAGTCTAGAGGCTTTTATTCCCCTTATTTATTGTGTTACTAGCCAACAGTAACACAATAAACTGTACTGACTCAATGTGACTCTGTTTACAGTGTAATAAATGCATAATAGTGGTCAAAAGGACATTTATATCAGATGGGAATATTTTGCTCATTGTTTTTTGACGCAGAAATAACCACGTTTTATCATGAGTTTAAAATACAAACATATGTGGTGGCTATAAGTGTCTCTGTGCTATGAGTAAGCACATGTTTTTCTACCTCTGTGTTGAACAAAGCAGACAAACAAGTGAAGTCAAGACCTGCTGTAAAAAGAGCCACTTGAGCTGTCTGGTGTCCCACCATTATCACAATGATATATTAAGCCTCACCAGTTAGGCTGATGGGGCCATTAATTAACCCAATCCATGCACTCATTAAGAAACATTTCTGTGTCAACATACTTGTCTCCACCTGAGATGTAGGTGGAATATATCTGCACCCTGCATCTTCACGCACTAACATGGTATTTTGACTGAAGAGACTGTGATATGTTGACATAATGGCAGATGCACAGACACCAGTGATAATAACTGTACCTCAGGGCTGCAGTACCTGATAAAGCAGGGTTACTGTTACCTGCCTCTCTGTGTTTATTGTTCTTAAGGAAGAATCAGCACAGTGATTTGACTGTGTCTGCTTCATATTTATAATCCTGTGTCCACAGTTAGTTTAGAAGCTTGCTCTTTGTTTCTCTCCAGTATTTCCCTCCATGTTTTGTGTCATTTCATGTTGTCTGGCAGGAAGCACTGCTGTTAAGGCTTAAGTCAGGAAACAAAAGTCTCTCATACCAAAAACATGAAACACACTGATGTGTTGGCCATATACTGCAAGATGTGCAGTGATATGTTTGTAAGTTCAGTATGCTAGTAAAGTTGTAGCATAAGTACTATGTTTCTTAAAATTTAACTGAATAACCTAATAATTTTCTGTCCATACTATGAGAGAGTGTTAATTTCTCCAAGCATGGCACTACTGGGCCCTGTGATGGACTGGTGACCTATCCAGGGTGTACCCTGCCTCTCCCCCGCATGACAGCTGGGATAGGCTCCAGCACACCTGTGAACCCTGTGGGGACTAAGCGGTTCAGAAAATGGATGGATGGATAGATGTTACTACTGAACATGTAATAATATAATGCTCCCATTATTATAATATCAGCTCATCACCTTATCATACTTCTTTATAGTTATGTTCACACACCCAAAGCACTTGGTTAAGGTTAGAGAAAGATTGTGTTATGGTTTAACAGAGAAAAACTTAACAGTGACTTGAGAAACTGCTGTTCTACATTTATTGACCTTCAAACAAAACCACAAACCTTTTAACATTAGTCACACACAGTGTTTTTCCCTTCATAAGAAATAAAAGTTTTTAATGAACCAATCCAGGTTGTGGAATATGTGGAATTTCAGTTTTAGTCAAGTGTGACCTTTTTCCATTTTCTAGCTCAGAGTACAGGATATAGTCCACACAACAACATGAGGTAATAAATGATAAAACTCACTGGTAGTGCCTGCAGTTCCTACAATTTCAGGACTTTTACATTCACTTGTTTTTCCTTTTCCCTTTGCATATTTGTGGCAGTTTATCAATGAACGTTGTGCTGTGGATTCTGCAAATTTTGGAATTTCCTGTTGTTTAGGAAGATGACTTCTCACTGCCGCTCACTGTTCAACAACCCCTGTCTTAACTCCACTCCATTACTTCACTTCCTCTTATGGCTAAAACTAACCACATCACTCAGGATGTGCACCCAGGTCTCTGGTATGAAGGTCCTGTGCTTTGCAGACTGAACGTCCACACAATTCTGGTTTGGTGCAGAAATGCAGCACTGTATTTACCTCACAAGCATGGCTGCGTGTGAATGATGGGAACATAAATTAGTTGTGTATGAACATAAATTCCAGGCTGCACAATCTGATCGTAGTATAATTAATCTAAAGCGAGCAGTAAGAGTTTACAAATGCTTTATCCGGAACCTCCTGTACACACAAGAATACATGGGGAGGACAAACTCCCACAGAGCAGTGAGACAGTAGACCTGAAAGAGATACAGGACAGTTTTTGCTGTCACTATGGCAACATTACTGAACATCAGTTAAACCCAGGAGATAATTGTGCATTTTAGGACGATACAGCAGAAGAACTACACAACGCTGAGGACTGACACAACAGTTGTGGAGAGGGTGAGAACATCCACATCACTGAGAATCTGACATGATCTATACAAAGACTTCTTAGTGAGAAAGGTGATGCAACACCTTTTCCGTTTCAAACAACTCAGGAAATTCACAGGCTCCAGGGAGTAATATAGACCTGCTCCTCTGGTGCTGTTGAAAGCTTGCAAACAGGAAGCATCACCTACTGGTCTGGGAACCGAGAGTGGTAGAACATTTGTCCTTTTGCCACATCTATTCACCAGGAGGTGCAGAACCACAGTGCAAATATTAGCCAGGTTTCCTTATTACTGCAACTCCTTACAACATAGATCAGCCTCAACATTTAATCCAACTGGTGGTTTTGATGCTGTGGTGGACATGGGTGACACTTGTCAGTCATAGCTAACATCACATTTTCCTATGATACACCCCGTCCACCACAACATTAACACCACCTGCTGGTGTAAATGTACATTTTACTTACAATCCTAATACTATGTATTTTACCACATTTGCCATCAAGTGAGTCACATTCCACTCTGCCTCTGGCTGCATCACATAACTTCACTTACATTTTTAATGTAGCATCCTATATTGTACAGTATAAAGCAGCGAAGCCAAAGTGAATTGTATGATGACACATTGTGAAGGTTGTGCAGTGTGAGATACATTAAAGAAATTGCTTATCTTGTCCTTGGGTTAACGCCAGAATGAGTGAGGGTACGTCTGTTTTAAGCTGTGGGCATCGCAACCTTCCAAGTGACAGAGCTGCCAGTCACAGCTGGGATGAAGAGAGTGAAAAATGACAGTCAATGGTAATCCATTGTGTCAGTCAGGGTCGAGGTCATTTCCTGTTTTGATAACTACCTAATGGATCTTATTTCATATGTAGGAATCTTCTTGATATTTCTTTCAGGGGTTTTCAGATTATTTAAATATATTTTGGATAAAAACGAAAACTACATGTGCAACCAAAGTCTTAGGGTTCTTATAATAGAAAAATCACATTAAAATGTTGACTAAGATGTGTGGTACAAGTCAAACAATAATCCTTAGATTATTTCCTTTTACTGAAGGTCATTTTGAAGTGTCTCTGTTTCTCTGGTTGTAAGAATGTTTTAAATACCTGTTGGCAGTGAGTGCTGTGGTGCTTCATACGTTATTTGCACAATGTCATTATCACAAAACATTCCCCATTTCCCAGAGAGGACATCCCACATCAGCAACATTCCTTACTGTAATTTTGACAATTACAGATTCTTGGATAGTTAGATAATGATATAAAATTATAATAAAATGATATAACAAATCATGAAAGGACAAGCAAAGCTGACCACCATGGCTGTTTAAATGAAAGAGAATGAGTGTCTCTTTTAATCTAAATATATCAAGGTTTTATATTTTTAGGTTCATTCAACAAGTCTAGTTTTTATTGTCAGAATTGAGAAAAAAGCTGTTTTCATTTGAAGAACTTCAACTTAAAAAAAAATCCCAGCACACATTGTTCGATGTGAGATGTAGTGTGAGCAGCATTTCAAAGGTAAAGTCAAGCTGCTGAGGCATTCAGGGGTGATACAGAGTGCAGGTCATATATGTTTAAATCACTCGCCTGGCATGGTTTTAAAATGTCTTCAGTCGCTATTGCAATTATTTCTGAGGCAAAATGTTTAATCGGTTGATTGTTGATGTTGTTGATGATGAAGGAGATGATGATGATGATGGTTACATGTTATGAATTTGGTACAAGGTGGTGGACTAAGTCATTTTTGATGAATGCTTAAGTTTCTTGAATTAAATGAAATCAAATAAGACTGAAGCTCACACAGCGGACAATTAACCTGTAAGTTAAAACGTCTACCTATCTTGTTCAATGTAAGAAATCTCGCTCAACCAAACTAAGCATTCCCTCCTGCGTTCTTTGGCTTGACGATTACATTTTAATTTCATATTTTTAAGCTGAAAGTTATATTTTGCAGTGTAGACTCTTGGGTCTTTTAAGATCAAAATCCAAGCGCCTGCTTGTCCTTACATCCAAGAGCAGCCTCTGACTTTGCATTTGTATGATATAAAGCCATATTAACGTGTCAAAAATGATTACCTTAACTGCCCTGGCCCATGGGAACAGCATATGTGATCTCTTTAAATTGAGTGTTAATTTCACCTTAAAAGCAGCAGCGGTTGCCTGGCAAGCAGGAAGTGGACCTATTTTATATATTTATTTAGTCCAGGCAGCAGTGATTAAGCACTGCAACCCTTGAGTGTAATAAATCGCTGCAATATATAAGCTTGGACATTTTCCAGGAAGCAGTGCTATTTCAAATAGTCAACTTATCATCACAGCATTGCATCCTTAGTGTAACTGCTGAGGTGCTGCCCCGAGTGTGTTACCACAGATTTGTAGTCAGTTAGACGTGTCAGTCCAGTGACTGAGACACAGACTGAGACAGAATGTGACTATCGTGTTGAATTTGGTTATAAGATGTATGGCTTTTTGTATATGCATTGTTTTGTTGTGGCCTTCATCATGCACTGAGTGACAAAGAGGAGAAGCTTATGGCAATACAGCATTAGTCATGAAGAATTTTGAATGAACCTTCCTTCTACAGCACTCTAATAACTAAGCATTTACATGGCAAATATTTATACTAATAACCTGAGTTTAATGAAGCCAGTGCTTTCCAATACATCCCCTTTTATTACATAGTTGTAGTTGATGGCAGTTTTAAGCAATAATGACTGCAGTTTATGTCTTTATCTGCAATATGAATCCTCTCCTGTGCAGTGTAAAAAGCACTGTCTTTCACTGACGTAAACAGACGCTGTATGGGAAGGTCTAGAATGGCAGGACACAACACCTTCGCCGAGATTTTGTATTTTTTTGTTGTTTTTTGTTTGTTTGTTTGTTTGTTTTTGTATATACAAATAACCTTATTATCCATTTCTGAGTATGTTCACTTCTAAATGAAAATTGTCAAGTCAAAGCTACAGTCCACTTCTACAGCAGATGTACATAAAAGATGAAAGAATATCATGCACCCACAGGTGATAAAAGGCTAACCACTACACTGGTTCCATGTAGCTGTCATAACGCTCCACATCTGTCAAGTAAAGTGTTACCTTATAGTTCCTGTGTTTAGTGTTCAACTACTTCAAGAGCTGTTGAGAGGACAAAGATGGACGAGCTATTGTGTCAATTAGGGGTGTGCCAGGAGTTCACTTCTCTGAGCCCTTACGTGTATAAAGCAAACAACAATGTGGAGACAGAAGCACTGACAGGAGAACTCTCAAGGGCAATTATTGTGTGCATGTCTACCATTTGAGTAATCCCCTCCTACTTCTAAAAGCCATGCAGCAGGAATATAAGCGGTGAGGGAGAGAAGCATGGACGTCGTCGGCATCTGAAAGTGACAGATCATTATACTCCCAACAACCGAGCTTTTCAGCTAACACTGACATTACATTCCTACTTATTATCTTCATTTTGCTTTCTTCAGTGATGGCTAGAACGTTTGCATCTAGAAACACAAACTACTTATAGTGAAACACAAAATTACTGCAGCACATGTTTAACTAATGACCAAAATAAAACAGCAAATACAGATGTACTGCAAACAAAAACACTGAATTCTACCCATTCCCCTGCCTTTGCCTTAATTCCTGCTCTGCCTGGTAAACGCAAATGTCAAACAGGGTGTAAATCAAGATGACATGATTGAAGTCTCACTTCAGAGTTACAAAAAATATTAATAAAATAAAAGTAGTAAAATAGTACACAGATTGCAGTACAATCTGTACTCCAGTAAATATTTTACTTTGGGATGTATTCACAGAATAATTATGGAGGCATGTGGAAGCAGACAAAACAAAGCATATCCACCACCAACTAAACATTTCAATCTTGTATGTACATGAGGAGAGAACTTGAGTTGTGTTGCACCACCATATGGAAAATACATATTTTGCACAACATATACACAGATCAGCCACAATATTAAGGCCACATGGTGGCTGACCAGTCTGCAGCTACATAGCCTCACACAGTGCAAGTTGTGATGCTATGATAGATCATGTTGTCTATAACAAAGTTAAAACTATCAGGTGGTCTTAATATTGTGGCTGGCTGGTGTAAGCGTTGATGTGGTGCTGTCCTTTTCTAGTACTTGCATTTTAGGCATGTATTCATGCCCAGGGACCCATTATCTCAGGATTCATCCATAACCACATCACTGCTCCAGTTTATCTTCCCCTAGCTTGGAAGTGGGGTCACTCATGGGTCATGAGACAGAGTCAGATTGTACTTGTTTTTGTCCTCGAGGGGGCCCTTAAATAAAAAGACAAAACACTTGTTTGGGGAGTATGAGATTTGTCCCAGAAGGAGTTTCGGCAGGCTCAGAGCAATTGACATGGCCAAGAAATATCCACACACACATAGACACACGGAAACACACACATTCATTTCCTACTGTGTCCCAAACTGACACATGAAAATGGGACAGTTAAAACCCCAACCCCTCTTCAACTCTCTGTTTTCACTGGCCACGTCCCACCAGCTCCTCTGGTGATAATTGAGACTCAGTGTCTGAGAAAGTGTCTGAGCTTTGCTTAATTGAGCTGGACACAAAGCTAAGCCAGGGATAAAACTACCCCTGTGAATAATATCAACACACTCACTGATCTACACATCAGGCCAAATTTGCTGGAGCACTCATCTCCATGTGTCTTAAATACTGTAAATGTGTTTTTTTTTTCCACAGCACAGTAAATGCAGTAAATCAGACACTATAGACCAGCACTTTTACTCTTCCATTCCACTTGCGACAAATGTATAGACAATTTTTAAAAAAGACTAATTTCAAGTATCACGTTTGCTGATGGATAAAATGTTTAACATTTTTCAGTCTCTGGAGAGTCAGAGAGTATCTAGTCTATTTGCTGGACTCATTTGGTTCAATTATCAGCCCACTCCAGCCAAAATTCATTAAAGCTGGTGATATTATCCCTCAGGTAGTTTATTCTTGACTTATGAAAAGGATCAAAACTTTTAAAAATATGAGACATGAGACAAAGTCTCAAAATGTCATCAACAGAACATCGTCCTGCCATTAAGGCAGTTAATCGAATTTACAGTAGCCAATACCCAGTAGGATTGTGTAATTTCTAGAAGATGTTGATACAGTTCACAACACGTGTCTGTGAAGACTAACTTTTTTGTTTTTATCTAAAGATCACACAAACAGAGGAGTTCGTTCTTTGATTTATAGCTTTGGGGAACAAATTCCTGTTCACACATACTGACTGAACTGCCTACACTATGATCAGAGGATAAACACACAGAACAAGAATGCACTCTTTTGTTTGTTATTTTATAATAAGTGCAAGCTTAAAACCAACACATCTTTTCTTCTAAATTCAAAATTTGTCAGTCTGACAACTTTGTATGGATGTTTTATCAAGGTCAGAAAACACTTTAGACTTGTGTTTCTTCCCTATCTGTGGGCACGTTTGGGCAAGGTTTAGGACGGGTGGTACAGAGATATTAAGTTTAAAAGCTATTTCATAGTCAGTAATCATCCATCAGATTTTTCTTCAAGGTTTGTTTTGAAAGTATAGTTAATTACTTTTAATTGCTTCCTTACTTCTTACCTCTTCGACACAGCGCAAACCTGGATATTACACAGTCACAAATTTATCAGTGGAAACTGACTTAATAAGATTTGTATAGGTGAGTTTATGTTAATTTGACTTGTTATTAGACTTTGGATAATTATATTTTAATTTAATATGACGACACATTGGTCTAGGCAATGATTTCCCCCTTCATCCAGCCATTTATTTCACTGTTACTGTCGTTGTCTGAAGTTGTGCACATTTATAAAACTGATTGCCTGTGTACTGTTACATAACAAAGAAAAATGCAATCTCCACAAAAAGTTCCAGAAATGTTCTTCTTCTTCTTCTTTACTTACCCTACTCTGATTACAGATTTTGATTTTATGTCTGCATGACATTAAGGAAATCAGCTTACTGTAACACTGTTTGGATAAACGATCATAGTGTAAAAACAAAACATTTACCTGCAACAGTCCTAAAATGATCAACACAGTGCATTGTAATTAGGTCCTACTCAATCAACTGTCAGCTATACAACACCTACAAATTCACAATGCTGAGTTGTGTGCAACCATTAACCCTAAGCTTTAACACTGTGTCTGTGGTTCATTGCAAAGCCTATACTGTATACGTTAGAAGCTATAGTCCACCTCTCTTTTCTTTTTCCATGTGTCCAGTTTGATACATTAGCTAAAGCCATACACGGAAGATAAGTTCACACATTCAGTGCAAACTGGCAGTTTTAGTATTGTGATACATATTTGTAAAATCCTAAAAATACACCAAGCAGCAGAATATTTGCTATACTCTTCATAACCTCCTACTTTATTCGGATAAAAGTCAGAACACAGTTGCTACAGAAAGGCACATCATTTCAATATATTCATTAAGTTCTTAAATCAAACTAGTCTGGAAACAGTAAATGACTGAATAAAATAAACTGTTGTGCACTGTTTGACTTCACCAGAAGAAATCCAATGTCAGAATGATCTAAATCATTGTGCTCTGGACAACTGCACATACACACATAGTGTGCCGTTTGCAAATAATACCCGCTGGCCTTTCATCAACCTACTAAGTCATAGAGTTCAAGGAGGATTGCTGGGTGGAAAATTTGAAGCATGGTGCAGCTCTCTTGTCATGCTGGGGCATTTTAGACCTTCAAAGTTTCCTCATGGCCTGGGTCATCTGTCAAGAGCACATGTCAAATATCATTCAGCTCAACTGTGGCTGCTGATGACTATACTACATATTTTGCCCTCAGACCTACATGCATTTACAAAAAATCCCAAACACCTACTGTAGACATTATGAAATCATTTCTCCATACTTTTGCACTTCCTAGGCCTGTGTCAAAACCTGATACATTAGAAACAAAGTAAAATGGAAATAATGCTGTATGAAATGGGAATTGAATACCTGCAATTTGTGCGCTCCTGAACATTATCATATTAATGTAATACCTCGCATTCTAAACAAGAATGGGAATCGAGAAGCAGTGTCATGAGTTTTTATTTGAATAATCTAAAGATAAAAATTTGAAGTGGAGCTAATTTTAACATGCATGTTTATGTACAGCCACATGGTTAATCAGTAATAATAAAAAGTAATAGTGATTATATTTTGGAATCTGCCACTGCAAAGCAACTAAAACTGTCAAAAAAACATAGAGAAGTAAAAAATACAATATTCTGGAGGAGACTGTGGTGAGCAATCACCAATGTCTCATTCTCATTATCACGGAAGCCCATCAGGGACATAACTGATTATTTCTGCAAATGCAGTTTTATGGTATATTCCATTTAGCTGAACTTCACTGTATAGTTACAGTATAGCATACTTGTGATGTTGGTTCTACATCAGTGAGTGTGCTTTCCAAATGGTGTGCGCTTGCCTCAAAATTTTGCTGGGTTACTATATCATAGGCACTGGAGCACAGAGTAAATGTAGTGTGGATGGAGATAAATGAAAAGAATGATTCCTACAATATGGGCTGGCCAGCCATTCTCAGTCTCCAATTCTCTCTAGACTGGAACACAGAAACAGTCAGTGGCAAAGGCTAAGTGGATAGGGGGGTCTAATGGCCTGGTGATCCTATAAATAATAGCTACACAGTTTCCTCCCCATTGATCACAGAGCCTTGGCTGACTGATACTGAGGGTTGGTGTACGTTGGATGGAGCTGACCTAAAAGCATGCTTGGCTGCCTTTCCCTCCACATGCTTCTTGTGCATGATCTATCAAAGTGGGTGTCTGTACACCTCGAGAAATTACACAGCCTAATTGGCTTCTATGAGCAGCCCATCACTTTAGGCTAGTGTGGAGGTGGGGGAGTCTGACTCTGGACATGGTTAACTGACTCCACTGTTAAATGTCTAGCACTGAAAAGTTTCCTGGCTTAAAAAAGGTTCTAATGTGTGAACACTGTAGTTCAGAGTGAAGACTTTAGCATGAGATGTTCAGGCTCAAGACTTTTAAAAGCTCTTCAGATGATTACTGTCTGACTGCCATTCAATAGATCCTTTTTGTGTTTTCCCATCACAGGTAGTTTTTCAGGTTTTCTTCTTTTTTTCACCTCTGACATCTTAATTTGCTCACACAGGCCAAGTGTCAGGGTCAGAGGCCGTCTCACAAATCTATCAAAGTTCTGCTGATTTCCATTTAGAAACCACTGGGGTTGAAGAGACAGAGGGGCAAAGGTCACGTAGACATCTTAAGTAACACAGCGTGCGTCCTTCAGAGTACAGGGAACAGCAGTGCATGACTGTAGGCAAGATTTCACACTAAAATAAAGTCTAATAAAGTGTAATTTTAATAAGATCAGCATCACACATCACCAAGGAAAGAAAACTGGACTTTTAAACATTTTTATATACAAAGATCCCTTACCTCTCAGTTAGTAGCTCATGACTTTTCTAACTAACTTACTGTTAATCTTCTCATGAATGGAAGGCAAAATGGTGCAAATACATACCATGTACAGTACATATAGGATTAAGAGAGAAATATTCAGCCACAGATTTAAACTAAATGCTGTATAAAATAAACTAACCACAAATTATACAACCTACTCTTCTCCTGATTTCCTCACTGTGTGTATGGATGGACAGGAGTCAGTGTGGGAAAATGTAATTAGAACTACCAGGTGGTATGTTCATTATCAATGTATTTGCAACATATGCTCAAGGCCTTAATAGAACCATAATCCAGTTGTATGTTTTACAAAATGTATTTGCAAATACAATTTGAGTAGAATTTTAAAAACTAGAATTTTTAAGGAGACAGATTTGTGCACAAATCATTTAAATGATTCAGAACAAGCCACTGACGGCTTCAGTCCTGAATATGTTATGGTTCAAAGAACGCCATCTGAAATTATTAACACCACTTTTAAAAGAATAGAATTAACAAAACAATAAGCTGCATAATTAGTTAAACTTTTGCCATTTCTGCAAATGTCATGTTAAATTGTCATAACTGTCATAGACATGGCTAAAGTAACTTAAATGCTTCTACTTTCACAAAAATAATAATTCTGCTTTATTACTGAGGTCACATTGCAACCCACTCATTACATCTTTATAGAATCACAACTATGTTTTTACGAGGGAATGCAAACAGATTATGTTTTCTGTTAACATAATGATCATATGTTCACAATTAATGTAAATGACAAGTCACATAAATTTTGATACTCAACAAATCAATTAAAGGTCCACAGGCTGCATATTTTTGTCTGTCAAAGTATCTGATTTATAACATCTCTTCTGTGAAAATCTTGTTGTAGTCCAGTGCATTTAATTGAAAGGTGTTCTCAGTATTGCCCCTCATGTGTATAATGTGGTGAACAAAATATTACAAACACCTCTCAATATAAAGCAAACATGCCAAACATAAACGATAGCTACAACCTCAATTCATTTAACATACAGTATAATTTAATTAATAATTATCTTACATTGCCAGAGTTGTTGATCATCTATGTAAGGCAGGGCACTTTTAAAACTCTCTGCAAGAAACAGGAACTCATCTTTTAATAACTTTTGAATGAATAAATTGTGTGTGAGAATTTCTTTGTTTTGCTGTTCATTTCTCACTTGGCATGAGTGGAGGAGGTACAGTACAAACAGCTCTCAGCTGTATTGCTGTTTGGGTGGAAACAGTACTCCTACAATGCAAAGTACCAGGGACAGTAATAATGACAATCAAATGGAGAGAAAATAGTGAAATTTAGTTGAATTTGGGCAGGTTGTAGAGAAGTAATGTTTACATTTTTACTTTACATTCACCAAAACCCAACATTAACTGGCATTATGACCAATGCTCCTCCTTTTGCATTGCTGAGAACCACAGTGTCCCATTGATACTGGATTTTGAAAACAGTGCTCACCTCTAATTTCACATCACATTCAGATTTACCCAACACACAGAAACAATTCTTTGGATTCTTTGCTATTTGCTATGTCATTTAATGGAGGCTGACTATTGATGTAAAGGAAAAGCTGAGTTCCACGGATTGGGAAATATTAAGACTATCAACACATTTCAGAGCATTTACTTATGTCCAGTCATTTTGTGTCTCGGTTTGTGGTTTTCAACATGTTTAATAGTCATTTGCCTTAAGCTACTGTAAATCTTTTTTCTAGATGAATGATTACTCTTGAAACAAAATGCCTTTTTAAATCAGAGACCCATGTTTTTCTTTTTTTTCATAAGTCTAGTAATTCTCCATTATGTAGCTCACATTCAATAGATAAGAGCAAGAGCCTGTTAGGATGACTCAGTTTTGCCTCACAAGTCAAATCATTTTAAATAATGTAACACAGTGCTTGTGTAGCAGGCAGCCATGAAAGCAGGTGAGTTAAAGCCATAAGGGTTTATGTGTGTGGAATATGAAGAGACAATAAGGAGCATGCTTTACTATATCTATAT
>OMLM01000952.1:0-11738 GCA_900302695.1 Helostoma temminkii | reverse complement strand
ACAGGGAATTACCAGCAACATATAGCAACACATACACTTGGTCATCTCTTTTGGGGAACAATAAAAAATCAAGCTTTAATTGATTTTTCCATATGCAGTAATGCTCAAACACAGTACAGTAAAATATGCATGTTTGCCTTAGCTTTTCATTATAAACCAGTATAATATAGAGAGCAGGCTATTAGAAGCATCAATAGAAAATTAAAAAAGTAAACATGAATCATTTGCCAATTCCACAATTTAATAAATTGCATTCAGTTCTAATTTAGTTTACATAACATGCATGTTTCTACATTTCCATCTATTATTAATATATATTATTATTATTAATATTAATTAATTAACAAAACAAACAACTGGTAGGAAGTATATACACATACATAGTGTCTCCAAAAGTAACCCTGCAAAACTAAAAATAGCTGTTAGGTATAGGTGTGAGGTATAACACACAATCTAATCAAGTGAAATTCATTTTTTTTTACCCAGTCTGTTATAGACTGAGCACTGTCATGATTTTCAAATAAAAAGAGCTTTAATTTGGGAACACTAATTAATATAGAACAACATGGATTTGGTAAGAAGTCGCACACAGTCTCAGGTTTGTTTTTATGCCACTGGTTGCCATACAAGATTATATAATTCTGTGGTTTAATATGGATTTCCATACAGCTAATTGGTATAATTCAGATGTCCACTGTGACCTGTTAACACACCAAACTCCTTTCTTCTAAACAGATGTTACACCGTCTTCCACATGTCAGCCCTGTGTATCAGTGATTTTTAGGGAAAGCCTTAATTATGAGCATCTTTGTAAGAGTTACATCTTTAGACAGAAAAGCAAGGAAAAAAAACATTATTTTAAAAAAGAAAGTATTATTGTTGGGCAGAGACAAAACTTAAATATGGACATATATATGAGACATAAATATGGGACATGACAGAATGATTATTCATGATGAGTAGACTATTTTGAGTGCAGTCAGTAATGTTATAATGCTAATAAATATGCTAAAATTCCTCTTTATGTATTTTTATTAATTTATTAATTTTTTTTACTGTGGAAACCAAAACATCTCGTCTGCAGCTCAACCCCACCTCCCTTCCCAGAATAAAAGCTGCCTCTACTTATTTATCATATGAAAACAAACTGCTCTGGGATCAGCCTCCTGCGTCGCTGGCAATGCGGCTTCATGTCACGGGCGCATGCGCAGTGCCTCGTATTGTGCAACACCGACACAGATCGACAGCCACCGTTCATCTGGAGAAAAATACATTTGTGACCGCTGTGAGACAAACTGAGAAACATGACCAGAACGACTTTGTAGGAAACCTGGAGGATTTTCATCATCCTAAACGGATTACAATAGAGGAAGTGTATGAAATAACAATCAATAATGCTAAAATCATTTTTTGTCACGTGGTTGAGATTGACCAATCGGAGCGAGCCAAAACCAACGGAAAGTATGTTCTTTGTTCGGACACTTTGCCAACTTTATCCCCAAATCCGAGATTAATACTTTGTTAAAACCACCACATGTGGATATGGAGATGGCATTTTTAATGAAAATGGACCACTGTGGATACTTTTTAATGTGTTTTTTGCGCAATGCCACGTGTTCAAGTTTCGATCAGGCTTATTATTTCATCACATGACTCCCCTCCCCCACCCGGCTCAGGGAATGGGGGAAGAAGGCGGACATGTTTGAGGGAAATGTGTTGGTTAAAAGTATCGAGGTGGAAGACAAGAAGATTATTTGAAGAAAGGTTTCGCATTATTTTGGGATTTACCCGTCGAAATTTGTGTTTATTTTAACTTCAAGGTTTTTATGTTATACCTTGAATACATTATATAATTTTTTTTCCTCTTTGATAATTTAACTTTAATTTTGAAACATTGTTTCTAATGTTTTACAGCGTGGAATTGGTAACACGTTAGTAATAATTAGTATTTTAAGTAATTGTTTTTACTTTCCATCGCTTATTTGAGTGACATTGTAGGGAATTTGTAACCTTGGTGTGGGGGTTGGGCGCATGTGGTTAGGTAACCATTTTCTGTGGCTGTTGAATTTGTAGTTTTTGTTGTGGAATTTTATTTTAGAGACTTATCTATTTATTTGGCGTTTTTATAATTATGTCTTTAAATGGTTTTGAACCTGTTTTTGTAATCTCTCACAGGTCAGGTATGTTTTTTGTCTTCAAAGTTTAAAACATTACATTTTCTTTACTTGACATTAATTTTAGTTTTAATTAGTGTTATTGATTAGGTAATTTGTTAGGTTTAAGTAGCTTTTGATTAACTGTAGTTAGGTCAGTGAGGGGAAAATGCTGTGTCATTCAGTGGATGGTAAAACCCTGCAAGGTGTGGTCTTTTTAGGTTTAGTCCCAGTTTATTCTAAATTGTGGTTGTTTATTGATGTTAATAAGGAGTCTAGTGTCCTTATCGTTTGGGGTTAAAAGTGTAAACTTGGACCTTTGTACTGTTAAATTGAGGGCAGTAGAGGCCTTGTGTGACTGTCAAGCTGTGTACTCAAATGTTGGCCTCTTTATCAGTAGAGGAAGGTTGTTCATTTCAGTTGTGTTTATACGCTAAATATACAGCGTTTTGTAAGTTTTGCTTGCTGTTTTAGCTCTAAAATTGTGAATAATTCGGTTTTAATGTCCTCCTTCAACGCACTTAAAGATGGCGACTGTGCGCCTCATGGAAAACAAAAATGCGGATGTTCTGGTGAGTACAGAGCTCGTGGGGGCTCCTGACGGGTACGCGTGACACGCTGAAGAACCAATAGGCGTCTTGGTATTTGCCCTGGAAGCCCGCGTTTCGATAGTGTTGACCAATCGCAGTCTTTGCTTTGCACACGTTGACGTAATGTAACACGATAAGGGGAAGGGAGGCTTCTGTGCCCTTGTATCTTGTGCAGGATTATGTGGCGGAGCCAGTCACAGAAAGCCTTTCTGTAATACTGAATAGGCTGAGCCAATAGTATTGTGCAATTTCCTTGACGGACAGTAGAAACTTGCGAATAGGTTGGCCCGACAGACTGCCTGTGCTACATCAGTTTTTAGGGGTGTGGTGACTTTGACAGACAGGGTAAACGGCAAATGGAAACATAGAGGGCGTGGACCTTCTGAGGTAGTCTGTCCAATAGGGCGTAAGGGTCGGTATATAAATGAACGGGTGTAGTCGCGTCGTCGCCATTTCACCGAAGCAGATTGAGAGGAGTTCTACGTGGCGGGGCGCGGAGAGAACTGACGAACAGAGACGGATCCTGGTTTCAGTCTAGATAAAAACAGAATCCGGATCCATCCTCATGGATATGGCTGTTAACCCGCCGCTTGACAGGTATCTACCGGTAACATTGACTCTCAGCTTTTCATCAGAGGGAATATTTCAGACATTTGTTATATTTTATTTCCCGAAATGTCGTTGCTGAGAGTCCATATTTGCTGTAATGCAAATGGACATAAATGGACAATTAATGTGTTCAGGAAGACGTTTGTCGCGGCTTTAAAGGGATTTTAAACAAAACCAATATTAAGGAAATAAAGTGTTTGTGGGTTGTGAGAAGCTGCGACTGTTGCTTGCACTACGCCGGCGCCATCTTCAGTGTTTCTGCCGTTGGCCGCTCTCTCCCGCTGCCTGGCAGTTGGTGCTAGCATTAGCTAGCGTTAGCTTAGACAGCAGCACTACCGCCCTTTTGTGAGTCGTGTACGTTGTTTATATAACGGTAGTTGTTGTGTAAAGTGTTCTGATCTAAACAATCACTGCGTGCACTTGTGTTGGCAAAGACTATAGTTGTCTGTGACCAACATGAGGTGAGCAAGATTACTCGGTATTCAGATAGTAGGTCCCGCCGGCGTTTCAGCTTGTTTCTGCTCGCCGGTGGTTTGTTATTGTAGCCATGTGACGGTCAGGGGTTGTGATTACCAGGGTATGGGCATTGGGCATTCAGCTAATATTCCATGAGTATTTATGAGTAAGACAGGCTTACACGTAGTTTTCTACGACTTAAGTGTGAACACATTTCTTTTATTTGTAGCTGGGGTTTGTATCATTTGGTTGCCAGGTTACAGAGCTCATTGTCACTCAACCCAAGCTAATACTTCTGTACTTTTAGTATCAGTTTCCTTTTGAGTTTGTTTTTTCCATTGGCATTTTTTACAGTTTTCTAATTTGTTAACAGTTTACAGCCAAGTTGTTTTAGTGTTATGTACATGATTATTTTTCATTTTTAATAAAAAAAGTACCCTAACTGTCAAATGTGTTTCCAAAAGTTGTATCATTCAAAGCAGCTTGCTTTACCACAGCCATACAAATCTATTACTTAGTGAGTCTAGTCTAAATACTACATGTAATATTCTGCCAGCTAAGTTTACTTTTCCATTTTGTCATTTTTATTAATTGCGGGTGGGCCAGATCCTCCTATCCCATGGGATCTAAGCATGACGCAAACACAGTAGTGGCTGCATCAGTTACTTGGCTAGCAGACCAACCATTTCACAGTTTATGTAAATAAATCGGTATTTAGTGTTGCATGTAGATGTAGGAAGCTATTTCTCCAGCAGGTGACCCTAAAGTGCTCTTGGATCAAGTTTCTGCAGGTAATGTGTCAGTAGGTCATCAGAGATATGAGCTAATGCTGTTAGCAGTGCAGGGGTCCCAACATTAAGGAATTTTTAGTTTTTAAGTTTTTTTAAAATTTATATTAGTGATATATGTACTTTAATATATAAATACACAAAATTACATGATAGCGATGGGGAGTGGGGAGAAGCCCCACAATACTCTGATGGGTATGTAGAGTATGTATTATGAGTGTAGCTGTAGTATGATTTCCACGGAAAGTGTTTTATATCTCGGTTGTTGTATTTTACTTAAATTTAATAACTTGTTACTGTCATGTTTGACTGAATGATGCCCTTGTGTAGAGGGTGATCTTTTTTGTTAAAGAGGCAGGCATCACGAAAATAATAGTAGGTATGTTTGAATGGCAACTTAGAATTTGTTTTTCAAAATGGTCTTATTAGTATAGTCAGTATTAGAAGTATAGTGTGTATGTATATGTGTATATATGTATATATAGAATATATGTAGTCTTTATTTTATATATATCACTAAAATATGGAACAACAACTAACTGAGGTCATCAATACTGTGCTAATTTAAGCAATCAAAGTTGCATTCCAGGTTCTAGTTCAATGATTCAGTAACCAAAGACTTGCTCATGGGGCCTAGTAGCTGTTGCTAAACAAGTTTCATACTGTATTATAAATTTCTGAGCATGTTGTGGATATTTCTGCCAGAAAAGTCTAGAACGTCTAGTCACTACTGTAACATGGCAGCTGAAACTCCACCCACCGTGCTGTGTTAGAGCTACAGGGAAGTGAGGGGTGGAGTCTGTGTGTCTTACAGAGGAGGAAGTGATAGGCATGCCTGCTCTCTGGGGACTGGGAATGCTGATTAGGCAGGAGCACAGACCAAGTCAAGCTGATGTGCGCTTGCTGAGTAATGTAAGGAACGTGTGACTAACTATGACTGCTTTATGAAGGGGATTTTCTCTTTGCTTAATGCCTATCCGTTACAGTACAATAAGCAGGATCAGAGTTTGATAGGATAACATACACTGTACCAACAAGTAAACATTATTTTATTAAGATTACACAATAAGTTAATTAGGCTTTCAGATTAATGCTTTAGGATTTGTTGCACAACTGATTATTATGATGATTTAAGTATATTTACATTGTAAGTCTAGATATTTTCTACTTGTGAAGCAAGGAGAATCCTCTCCCTTTTAAATATCAGATTTTAATATCAGGACCTGGCCTTTTTCCTCGGTAGCAGGGTAGACAAATTGACAAGTTTTCTGTTGCAACTATGAGTTGCTGCAAATATAGACAGTCTGCTTCTACTTAGTAATTAGACAGGATACACGGTGGTTGATAAAGTCAACAATATGATCGTTTTGTGGAAAAGAGGAACAAACTGTTCTGTATTGGAGACCTATAAATGTGTAAACCACATTTAACTCTGTATTTTTCTGACAACATATAAACTCATTGGTTTTTAAAATCTCCACAGCTCCCTAGGCGGCGTTGATATTGGGATAATGGGAGTCACAACGATGGACCAGGGTTCTGGTACAGCTGGAAAACGCATCCGAAAACCCTCACTCCTTTATGAGGGCTTTGAGAGTCCTGGGTTGCCTCTTGTTAATCAGACAATCCCTTCAGGACCCCCACAGCCCCCGGTGAAGGACCCCAGCCGTCAGGGAAGGATGACCAACCAACTTCAGTTCCTTCAGAAAGTTGTGCTTAAGTCTTTGTGGAGGCACCACTTTGCCTGGCCCTTCCATGAACCCGTGGATGCAGCCAAGCTCAACTTACCTGTGAGTGTACAGAAATTCGTGCAAAGTAGAAAAATGGGTCACATGCTAATAGCACAGTTGTTATTATTAGTTGGATGGTCTACTAGGTAGCCACTTAGAATGGAGGCATGTCATTAATTTTGGAAAATGGTGGCCACTGTTGCTTCTCCTGAAAGTGTCTCTGTCTCCCTCCAGGACTATCACAAGATCATCAAAAACCCTATGGACATGGGCACAATTAAGAAGAGATTAGAAAATAACTACTACCGCAGTGCTAGCGAGTGCATGCAGGACTTCAACACCATGTTTACTAATTGCTACATTTATAACAAGGTAAGGTGTGGCACTCACGTAAACATGCATTTCTAATCTAATAGAAATTAGTTCTCTTGGGCTTTATTTGTTTACATGCACTTAAGTAACCAGGTTACAGTCGTCTTTCCTGAGTAAGTTAATTTCCTAACTGTCAAGTGAACGGGAAACCTTGTTTCCTGGGTACGGGATTAGAGAAACCTGATTTCCCCAGGTAGATTTCTCCCAGAGAGTGCTGATTACAGCGCCATGTACATGTGTAACCAGGTTTCTAATGGGCGCATGTGCATAACAAAGCTGAGAGGGGCGGCTGAATGAATGTGAGAAATTATTACACATTACGTGTGTTTGTCATGCTGCATGAAGACCAATTAAAACAGGAAAAAAAACACAAGGTATACATTTGACATCTAACTTTACCGGGTTTGTATTTAATAGTTTAGGCTGGTCTTGTGCGTTTCTCTTAGCCCTACGAGGTCATCTGACATGACACACCAAAAAAGAAATCAAGAAGCAGTCCCCTCTGTACAGTTAACTTCTGTGAACCTTGCTTTCAAAATAAGATCACATTACTCTTACTCTTCTTCAGTCTTCTGATTTCCTATAACCAGGTTTCTTAACTGCATGTAAACACAGTCAATAATAAATACCATTGTTACTTACTGTATTATTGTTTATACGAAAGTGTTAATAACTTTTTTGTATAAAACTTGTTCTCTGCAGCCCACAGATGATATAGTGCTCATGGCCCAGTCTCTGGAGAAGGCATTCCTGCAAAAAATAGCTCAGATTCCCCCAGATGAGGTAGAATTGCCTCCTCCCCCTCCCCGGAGCAAACCAGGAAAACCTGCAAAAAAAGGCAGAGGTAATGCAGGTGAGCATTTGATTCTGCAGTCACCATACTTACACTAGAGTAGATTGAGGCATATACATGCTGATCTAATGATAAGATGTTTTACTGAAATTATTTTCTAATTGCTTCTCTCCTTTTCTCCACCTTCCAGTGTCTGGAGGAGTGACCACCGCTCATCAGGTCCCAGCTGTCTCCCAGTCCGCATATTCACCTCCCACCCCAGAGACACCAGACTCCATCCTCTCAACCCCCCCACAGACAATTGTGACCAAGAGCCTCCCCCCTACCCTTCAAACCGAACAGAGCATCCCAACCATTACTAGTCTGCCTCCCACACAGCCCACTGCTAAGGTAATGGTTCACATTAGAGATTTTGTACTTATGCTGTCAGAATGTGACAGTTAACGAATCGAGACCACAGAATAAAGATATGACCAGTGCTGACGCATCCTCTCTTCACCACAGAAAAAAGGTGTGAAGAGGAAAGCAGACACTACCACTCCAACCACTGTCGCTATGCCCATCATGAGCACCATGGGAGTCAGTGGCATCGGCCTAGGGATGGGTGGTGGACACGACTCGCCCCTCACCCTCACTTCTCTGGGCGTGGACCACAACTCCAGCCTGGGGATGAACCAAGGCATTAGCCTCAGTCAGAGCATGGGGATGGGAATGGGCATGGGAATGGGAATGAGTATGGGCATGGGGATGGGAATGGGTATGGGCATGGGCCGTGGGACAGTAATGATGAGTTCTAAAGCAGCGGGGGCCAGGAGAGGAGTGAGTGGACGACCCATCAAGCCCCCCAAGAAGGATTTACCTGATTCTGTACAGCCTGCATCGGTGCGCCGCAGCAAGCTGAGTCCCCAGCTACGCTACTGCAGCGGAGTCCTTAAGGAGCTGCTGTCGAAGAAACACGCCGCATACGCTTGGCCCTTCTATGAGCCTGTCGACGCCACGTCACTTGGTCTTCATGATTACCACGACATCATAAAACAGCCTATGGACCTCGGCACGATTAAGGTATGAATAAATTCATTAAGAATGAAAACTGTGACATATTGTTCCCAACTGGCCCTTAAGTATAAATATCTTAAGTCTAAGTTAAAATGAAAAGTCGGTTACTCTTCTTCAGTCGGCTTATTAATCAGGCTGCTCTATAACATTTATAATTAGAGTTGGTCATGTCTGTGGTTATGCTGGGTAGACACATTATATATTATTACACACATACATTCAACTGAAAATTTCTCTGTACGAATGCAAAAATGAGTTGACCAGTGACCAACTGACGGGGATGTATTTTAACACAGTGAAAAGAGCAGAGAGTGAGAGGGAGTCCAGGAGAAGTGAGATGAGTTTCCATAACACTTGTGCATCTGACAAAAGCCAGTAAAAAGCCAGTAAAAACAAAACAGCAGTTTAAATGCCACAAACATCTATTAGATATTTCCTACATGGGTCCACTGCACCCATGAGTGCCAGGCAGCATGTCTCCATTCCTAACGTTGAGCATGTGGTCTCCCTGCACACACTTTAAGATTGAAGCACTAGAGCAGTTTTAGTCCTGGATACTAATAATCCAGTTACACCAGACCGTCGATACCGTCACTTTTTTTTCTAAAAACCCGTCTCTTATCCTCTCCAGCGGAAGATGGAGGGCAGAGAGTATCGTGATGCCCAGCAGTTCTCCGCTGACGTTAGACTGATGTTCTCCAACTGCTACAAGTACAACCCTCCTGATCATGATGTGGTGGCCATGGCCAGAAAACTCCAGGTACTGCGTTTATTTTAGTAACACCATTTGTCTGTTTTGCAGAGGCACAGTTCGCTTCTGCTGCTGTTTTCTGCCATTTAATGTTCTTGTTTTCTAACCATTTCGCTCTGTTTTCTCTTTTTTAGGACGTCTTTGAGTTTTGCTTTGCTAAGATGCCAGATGAGCCTCCAGCACCACCTAGCTCTTCATCGTCTTCCTCCTCCTCCTCATCCTCATCTGAGAGTGAGCTCAGCAGTGAAAGTGAGGAGAGTGACAGCAGCCCCAGCTCTGACTCTGAGGAGGAGAGGGCAAACCGGCTGGCAGAGCTGCAGGAACAGGTTTGTATTCATAAAAGACGAGCTTGTGTGACATGAATTTTTTAGCATCCTTTGTAAGCGTTTCTTCATGACACGTTGTTTCTGTATCTCCCTTCAGCTAAAAGCCGTACACGAACAGCTCACTGCTCTGTCCCAGGGCCCCATAGTCAAACCCAAGAAAAAGAAAGAGAAGAAGGACAAGAAAAAGAAGAAAAAGGTAGAGAAAGAGAAGCATCGGAAGATAGAGGAAGATTTACCACCCGTCAAGCCGGTCAAAACACCCAAAATCACAAAGACTCCAAAAGCCAAGAGCAACCGAACAGTGAGCTGTCCTGTCATACCTGTGAAGAAAGCTCCAAGCAAGAAAAACAACAAGAGCAAGTGAGTATTGACACCTACTAGGCAGTGTTGAAATGCTAATTTTTATTTATACATGTTTGATCATCATCTTCTAATCATCTATTCCTCCATCTTCTCTCCTTTCAGATCCAAAAAGGGTGGGATGATGTTTAGCATGCCTGCACCAGTCCACGAGCCCATAGTGAGTCATTTTGACTCTGATGAAGAGGAGGACACGGCACCGATGTCGTACGATGAAAAGCGCCAACTCAGCCTGGACATCAACAAGCTTCCTGGTGAGAAGCTGGGCCGCGTCGTTTACATCATACAGTCCCGGGAACCGTCGCTCCGAGACACCAACCCTGAAGAGATTGAGATTGACTTCGAGACGCTAAAGCCATCAACTTTGCGGGAACTAGAGCGATACGTCATGACGTGTCTGAGGAAGAAACCCAGAAAGCCATATGGTTAGTAGAGCAGCAGTGTTTAGTTTACAATCATGCAGATATCTGTTTCTCCGTCTTGTGGTGTTGGTGGTAGCTGCTGCTTTAGTTTAAAGAAAACTGGTCAAGTATTTTACTATTTGCTGGAACAAATGACATAAGGTATTGAATTTCAACGTTGATGCCTCTGACTACACAAACTCCACTACAGCTGAGCAGCAGTAGTGGCCTTGTACTTAGATCTCTGAAGTAGTCCCTGTCTGACTTTACCTCTTTGTTTGCCAGCAAATAAAAAGAACAGCGCTGGGAAGTCCCGGGAAGAGCTCGCTCTGGAGAAACAACTGGAGCTGGAGCGAAGACTGATGGACGTCAGTGGTCAGCTCAACTCTGGAAAGAAGCCTCCTAAGACCAAACGTAAGTCCTCTATACTGCTTTCTAAACTAATTATCAGGGAATCATTGCTGGTTCTTAATGCGTCGAGGAGATGGAGCCTCATTTATCACGTGTTGTTACTGAAACAGGATCTTCAGTAGTGAAAGTGCTTCTGTTGAAAGTTGAGCTTCACGTGGTCTTGACAGCGTCTTGTTTGTTTTCTCCAGCAGAGAAACCTGCGGCAGAAACCAACACCCAACCATCACGTCTCAGCGCCAGTAGCTCCTCATCTGACTCCTCTTCATCATCCTCTTCCTCCTCATCTTCAGACACAAGCGAGTCAGACTCTGGCTGAGCGACAGAGGGTTTCTAGATTACAGGGTCGTGTGAGGGGCCCTGCGTGTTTCGCTTCCCACTGAGTGGACTGAACTAAAGCTACTGACGATGGAGCCGCGGGCGGATCAGACGAGTCCAGGGCAGACCAGACTCCACAAGTGTCAACAGGAAGAGAGATGGGGTGTTCCCTGTGCTCAGCCCGTTCATCCAGTCCTGCACATAGAAAACAGAAGGATGAATTAAGAGACTTGTTCCTGTCGTTCTCTGTAGAACTGGTGTCGGGCCGAGCGAGGGAAGCTTCATCTCCTGTGAATAAAGGAGAAGAGGAACGCATGCGTTGGAGGGACAAGGGTGCTAGAGCCAGAATCTGCTGTTTCTGGAGATAATTTCCCTTCTTACCGTGTTCCCGTCTTTATGCTGTATAGATAAGGTGTACAGTTATATAAATATCTATTTTCTTTTATAAAGAAGCATTTTAAGGAGCTAATTTATTCCCTCATTCTGGGAAAGTCAAACTGGCGTCGGTGGAGTTGTTTTACTTTTTGTTTAGTTTTTTTGAGCGACACAGAGGGTGTGTGTGTGTGTGTGTGTGTGTGTGTGTGTGTGTGTGTGTGTGTGTGTGTGTGTGTTGGAGTCGGGGGAGAT
>OMLM01000949.1:9509-48087 GCA_900302695.1 Helostoma temminkii | reverse complement strand
TCTCTCCCTCCCTCTCCCCCGCAGGTATCATCGGCCCTGAGCTTTGTATTCCGGATCTTCAGTTGCTGCCCATCCAACCTGCCTGCCTGCCTGCCTGTTGCTTGTTGTTGTTATTGGTTGTGTGATCTGCTGTTCTTTTCTCTTTTTCTCTTTCTTTCCACTCACCCCAACCGGCTGAGGCAGATGGCCGCCCACCTTGAGCCTGGTTCTGCTGGAGGTTTCTTCCTTGCTTAAAAAGGGAGTTTTTCCTCTCCACTGTTGCCTAGTGCTTGCTCAAAGGGGGATTTGTTGGGTTTTCTTTATCATTTAGTTGTATCGTAAGGTCTTAAACCTTACATTGTAAAGTGCCTTGAGATGACTTTTGTTGTGATTTGGCGCTATACAAATAAAGTTGAATTGAATTGAATTGAATTATAGTGGAGCTAGAGAATGTGTCTGCGGCAGGGGTGTACTGAAAAGAAGACTCTTGTGGACTGCCAATAGCACATGGCTTACATATATGATTATTCTTGCTCAGCTGTTTTGCACGTGTAGGTCCAAAAACATAAATGTGATGTTTTAGTCAGTTGCATTTTCTAAGAATAAAAATGTTTTCCAGATTTTTAAGTGATGTAATTGTAATGTGAACTATACAGAATGTTATCAACAGTGTTGATGCAGGATTGGTATTTATCTAATGTGGGGGGTGGGGAATCAACATTTAGCTAGAACAAATTTAAATAAGCAAATAAGCAAAAATTCATGAAAGTATACTTTTAATTTATTGATGTGCATGGAAATTTCTTTTATGCACATGTACTTGACCATTTTTTGACCATTTTACATGCGGGCATCCACTGCATTTACCTTAAAACATAAATCAAATGTGCAAATTACAAAAGAATGCTACAGCATAACCATACATAACTATACACAGAACCCTACATCAGGATTGATTAAGAATGTTCTGACTTTATTTCAGTCTTACCAGCAGTTCAAACTCTTTTCACTTAAACACAACAGTAGTAGTAGTAGTAATAGTAGTAGTAATAATAGTAGTAGTCATTTTGAGCAGAATAACAAGTGATGTATACAATGGTTCTTCAAACTGTATATATTTGTGAACAGTAATAAGCGACAGCAGATCATGTTTGTTAGTTTAATTAATTGCTTATTTGGCTCCACAAGCACAAATAGATCCATAACTGTACAGTGCTTGACAGTTGCTAAGCAACACAAGCAGATTCCTCCACGCTAACTTATCTAGCTAGCTCCACATTAAAACAAGCCACAGTTTGGTCATGTGGTGGCATGTGTGAATGGCAATACACTGGGTAAACGTCCACCTTTTCAGATGTAGCATTGTAGAGACCGACACATACGTTATGTGTCACCCACACACATTGTGTAATGTTATTTCCCTGTGGATTACGTTGTGTTTGTTAGTGTGTTAATATGAAAATATGGCTTTACTAGAGAAGATGTCTCTGTTGTTGGAATCACAGAACCACTCACTCCACTCTAGTCATTCAGAGGTGTTACAGAGTGGTGCCCCCTACCTTTAAATTATCAGTGACTGGTTGGCATCCATGACGTATCACCAGTTGTATATTACAGCTTACCCAGACTTTTTGCTTTTGATTTCCTGGTGCTGCCACCTGTGTTACAGGTATTTCAATGTTCTGGAGAATTCAATGTCCTTTTTTTTTTACATAAGACCTTGTAAGACTTAAAAAAAAATCTTTATTACACTTATAACTTATACTATAATTATGGCGAATCATCTGATTGCACCTTACTCCATCCTCAGCATCCTCTACTCTCACACCAGTTAACTTCATGTCCTCTTTTATCACATTCATATATATCCTCTTTGGTTTTCCTTTTGACCTCTTGCCTGACAGCTCCATCTCCAACATCCTTCTACTGGTATAACCACTATCCCTCATCTGCACATGTCCAAACAATCTCAGTCAGGCCCTAAAACAGCCAACCTGGGCTGTCTCTTTGATGTGCCGGTTCCTAATCCTGTCCATCCTCGTCACTCCTAAAGAGAAATTCAACATCTTCATCTCTGCCTCTTGTCGTTTCCTCACTGCTACAGTCTCTAACCCATACAGCATAGCTGGTCTCACTACTGTCTTGTATACCTTTACTTTGATTCTTGTTGACACACTTCTGTCACACATGACTGTTGACACTTTTCTCCAACCCACCTGCACTTCACCTCTTTTCCACACTCCCCAAGTACATAAACTCACTGTACTTTCTTAACCTCAGCCCCCTGTAACCTCACTGTTCTACATCCCTGCCTCTTGTTTATACACATGAATCTTACTATGACTAATTTTCATTCCTCTTATTTCCAGAGCAGATCTCCACCTCTCCAGATAGTCCTCTTCCTGCTCTCACTACAGATCACAATGTCATCTGCAAACATCATTATCCATGGAGATTCCTGTCTGACCTCATCTGTCAACCTGTCCATCACCATAGCAAACAAGAAGGGACTCAAAGCCGATCCTTGATGTAGCCCCACCTCCACTATGAACTCCTCTGTCTAACCTACAGCAAATCTCACTGCTCCTTTTATACATATCCTGAACTACTCTGACAGACTTCTCTACCACATCCTCATACTGTACCATAGCTCCTCTCTTGGCACGGTCATACGCTTTCTCTAAATCCACAAAGACACAATGCAGCCCCTTCTGACCATCTACGTACTTCTCCATTAACTTTCCTAGAGCAAATATCGCATCAGCAGTGCTCTTTCTGCCTATGAAGGCATACTGCTAAGGAGAACTGCAGTTCATCACAATCAAACCCACACATTAAAAACCTGCTTCTCCACACACCTGTTGTCAGCAAGTTCACCCTTTTGTTTCAGCCACTCTGAATGTTATTTTGGACTTCTGTTTTTTTAACCAAATAATATTCTGGACCTTGGTTTTTGTAAGTTTCTTTTATATCACTGGTTAGGATTTTCCTTTCGAAAACCAATTTGCTTTTGTTTTTTTGAATTTGGACCCATTTCGCCTCCAGGCTGCCCTTCAGGTTCCACATCTGCAACTTTTGGGCCATCTGCCCTGGTCTTTCCAGCTATCGCCTCCAGTCCACCTGCCTGAGGTTCCCCAGCAGCCACACCTGGTGTTTTTAGCCGTCAGACCTTGCTGTACCCTGTCTGGCCCTCCTCTGGATCTCCTCCTCCCAACCCTTCAGCCACTCTGATCGTTATATTGGATTTCTGTTTTTTAACAAAATAATATTCTGAATTTGGCTTCCTTTTCCTTTTGTAAGTTTCTTTTAGATCACTAGTTTGAACTTTCCTTACTTTTGTTTTTTGAATTTGGACATTTGTTCTTGGGAAAACCTTTTGTTGGACCTGACTCTTGCTTTGCGTCCGTCCCTGAACCTGCATCAACTTAATGAGTTTTCTATCTGTTTGTTCTCCCAGATCTGCCTCAGTCACTGCCCTTATTCACGGACTGCACTTGCAAAATACCTCAAACGCTAACCACTCACAAGTCACCTGCCATTCTGTGTGCTATTTGCCCAGCTATTTCCTCTCCTGCCTTCACCACTTCTATTCTAATTGTGTGGCTCCCTAAAGAATCACTCACCTGCTCCTGGTTCTAGTCTTTGTTTGCCAGTTCCTGGTTCCAGTCTTCATTTGCCCGCTCCTGGTTTTACACATTTCAGGTCCCTCAATCCCGAAAAGTTTTCTTCCATGGTCTCTGCATCCCTGCCCCCACCACAGGTCTTCTCCATCCTTGACACAGCCTTGGACAACTTTGGCAATACACTTTCAACCTGTCTGGATGGTCTCAGCCCCGTCTTCCAGACCTGCTCGTCTACCAGCTCATAATCCCCGGCTCACTGACAGGATCCATGAGTATTGCACCATGCTCAGGAGTGCTGAGAAGAAGCGGCGCAAATCCGGGACCTAGTCTGCTCTAGCTGAATATCGGAGTATGCTTGTGTCTTTTTCTCACAACATCACAGAGGCAAAAACTAAATACTACCAAGAAAAACTTTCTGTTCTCCACTTTGAAATCACCCTCCTCTTCCCTCCTCTTCCCCCGTCTACCTCTCTTACTGCTGATGACTTTGCCAGCTTCTTTACCAATAAGGTGGCAGCCTTCAACTCTCAGTTCTCCCTTCCAGGTGAAGATGTCCTACTAAGTTCATCTAACACCACATCACTCTTCATTTTCCACTCTGAATGAGGACGACACATCCACCCTCCTATCAAACCATCCCACCACCTGTCTAGATCCCATTCCCTCCACCCTCCTTCAAGCAGCTGCACCCACACTAATCCAGGCCATTTCACAAATCATTAATACATCTTTCACAACAGGCACCTTCCCCACATCATTTAAACAGGCACAGATTACTTCACTCCTTAAAAAGCCTTCTATTCTTGTTGAGAACTACAGACCGGTCTCTCTTCTTCCTTTTCTTGCCAAGACCCTTGAACGAGCAGTCTTTGATCAACTCTCTGATTTTCTATCTCAGAGTGATGCCAAACAGTCTGGCTTCAAGAGTGGTCACTCTACAGAAACAGCACTTCTCACAGTTGTGGAATCCCCGCATGCTGTGCTAGGGGACAATCCTCTGTCTTAATCCTACTTGATCTATCTGCAGTCTTTGACACAGTGAACCACTAGATCCTTCTATCCACACTCTCTTACTTAGGCATATCTGGAACTGCTCTGGAACAGTTCTGGCCTGGCTTTGGTCTTACTTATCTGGTCGAACCTTTATGGTATCCTGGCAGGGGCACGTTTCCAACTCCAACAGCCTCTCTATTGGTGTGCCACTGGGCTCAGTCCTTGGTCCTCTTCTTTTTTCAATCTATGCTAAATCTCTGGGTTCAATCGTCCACTCACATGGTTTTTCCTATCATTGCTACACTTACGACACACATATCTTCCTGTTCACCGGATGACTCAGCTGTCTCATCGCGCATCACTGACTGTGTGACATCTTCGCCTGGATGAGGGAAAGACGTCCTGTCCACGTTTCTGAATATACAACCAAATTGATTTTGCAGGCGCTAGTTATATCTCTGTGTGTTATCACATATATACAGGTAAACCTTATGACTCTGCAAGCTTATACTATAACTACCTTGTGAAACCACATGTATACAGGTAGAAGTACTATCATATGATTCTATTCAAGCATATGGTCTAACTACCTCATGTGTAATCACATGTATACAGGTAGAAATGCTATCTTGTGAATATTTTCAAGCTAGAAGTATAACTACTTCATGTGTAATCACATGCAGACAGGTAGAAGTACTATATGAAGGGTTTTAACTTCCTAATGTGTAACCGCATGTATACAGGTAGAAGTGCTATCTTATGACTCTTGGCAAGCTTATAGTATAACTACCTCATGTGTAACCACATGTATACAGGTAGAAATACTATGTTATGACACTTTTCAAGTGTATAGTATAACTACCTCATGTGTAATCACATGTAGACAGGAAGAAGTACTAACTCTTGACTCTTTTCAAGCTTATAGTATCACTACCTCATATGTGACCACATGTATTTAGGGAGAAGTACTGTCTTATGGAAATTTTCAGGCTAAACGTGTAACTACCTCTTAAATACATGTATACATGTACAAGTAGTTTATTCTAACTACCTTGTGTGTTACCTTATACAGGTAGAGGTACTATCTTATGACTCTTTTTAAAACTTATAGTATAACTACCTCATGTGTAATCACATGTATAAAGGTAGTAGTACTATCTTATGAGACTTGGTAAGCTTATAATATAACTACCTCATGTGCAACCACATGTATACAGGTAGTAGTACTATCTTATGAGTTTAAACTACCCCATGTGTAATCCTGTGTATACACTTTTTAGCACTGTCTTATGAATCTCTTCAATCTTATAGTATAACTACCTCATGTGTAATCACATGTAGATAGATAGAAGTACTATCTTATGACTCTTAGCAAGCTTGTAGTATAAGTACCTCGTGTGTAATCGCATGTATACATGTAGAAGAACTATCTAATGAATATTTTCAAATGTATAACAAACTAACACATGTGTAATCACGTTCAAACAGGAAGAAGTACTAACTCTTGACTCCTTTCAAGCTTATAGTATCACTACCTCATGTGTCACCACATGCATTTAGGGAGAAGTACTGTCTTATGAATATTTTCAAGTTAAACTTATAACTACCTCATGTGTAACTACATGTATACAGGTAGAAGTACTATCTTACAACTCTATTAAAGCATATGGTCTAACTACTTCATGTGTTATCACATGCATACAGGTAAAAGTACTATCTTATGAGTCTTGGCAAGATTATAGTATAACTACCTCATGTGTAACCACATGCATACAGGTAGAAGTACTATCTTATGAACATTTTGAAACTTATTGTATCACTACCTCATGTGTCACCACATGTATTTAGGGAAAAGTACTGTCTTATGAATATTTTTAAACTAAACCTGCTTATCCAGATGTATACAGGTGGAAGTACTATCTTATGACTCTTTTTAAGTGTATAATATAAGTACCTTGTGTCTAATCACATGTATACGAGCAGAAGTATTTTATACCACGTTTGCAGGTAGAGGTACTATTATATGACTTTTTTTAACTTATAGTATAACTTCCTCACGTGTAACCATGTAAGTTTTAACTACTTTATGTGCAACCCCATGTATTTATGTAAAAGTACTATCTTATGAATATTTTCCATCTTACAGTATAATTGCCTCTTGTGTAACCATTTGTACACAGGTTGAAGTACTATCGTATGACTTTTTTCAAGCTGATAGTATAACTACCTCATGTGTAACCACATGTATACATGTAGAAGAATAATCTTGTTAAGATTTTTAATCTGCTAGTATAATTACCTCAGGCGTAATCACATGTACACAGGTAGAGGTACTATCTTATAATATTTTCAATCTGATAGTATAAATTCCTCATGTGTAACCACATGTATACAAGTAGTAGTACTATCTAATGCATATTTTCTACCTATCAGAATGACCTACCTCATATGCAATCACATGCATGGAGGTAGTAGTACTATATTATGAGTATTACATTGTAACAAAAAGTACCACACTGCTGTATTTTGAACCTCAGAACCTCCCAGCACTGATATTTCCAAAGTGATAAACCACATCTACATTTCCCTGCTCTCTTTGATTCCATGTTTCACAAATACCAAGGATTGGGACTGGATTCATTCATTACTAAGTCTGCTGTTTTACCTGTAGAAGTCCTATAAAATACATGATCATCAGAATTTTCTGCTTAAAACTGAGTCGCCGAATATTCACAGAAATAAAAAATATAATTAAAACTGTGCTGTATTTTTGTATATTTTGAGTTTTCACCATATCAACACACATTTCAGTTTTAACAAACATCTAAACACCACCACAAAGTCTAATCAATGAATGTGAATTCGTACACATGACTGTTTAGCCATAAACGTTACTTAATGAGTGTTGGTAGAAAAATGAGAAAAGGACAGAAGAAAGAGGAGGAGGAAAGGAGACAAGGACGCCACTAGACGGTGTTGGGCCGCGGCCTGCTCTATTCCTTCGACTCCGTTCACCTCCATTCACACAGTAAATAAAAGCATGGAGGCTCTCACTCTCGGGATCTAACACCGAGCAGCGGGGGGTAAAGACACTGCCGCATGCGCTCTTCCTTTCACCAAAACACGCAGAAGGGAAGCCGGACAGCGGCGAACGCTTTTCCAGTTGGATTTAACTCATTTTACGTGGAAGTGAGGTTCGAAGTTGGCGACAGGAGCGGGGCAGCCCGCCGTGCCGAGCATGAAGCGGGCAGCTGTAGTGGCCAGGCACAATGGCCTCGTCTCTCCGCTGGGGAACAACAACTCCGGGGCTTCGAGCATCGTCTCACCGCCGCAGACGAGAGCCACTAGCATCTCCGCTTCTGCCGACAGCGGCGCCGGCGGTGGGATGGACGGCCTGTTGGATTTCTCAAAAGGCCCCTCTGTCAAAACCGAGCTGGTGTGCAAATGGGTTGACCGAACTTCTGCGAGACAGAGGCTGGGGCGGACGGCGACATCCGTCTGCGACCAAACTTTCAGCTCCATGCACGAGCTGGTTGACCACGTCACCACCGAACATGTAGCAGCGGGGCTCGAGACCCTCAGTCACGTCTGCATGTGGGACGAGTGTCTGCGCGGCGGGAAGGCGTTCAAAGCCAAATACAAACTCATCAACCACATTCGCGTGCACACCGGGGAGAAGCCTTTTTCATGCGCATTTCCCAACTGCGGCAAGATGTTCGCACGCTCCGAGAACCTCAAGATTCACACGCGCACGCATACTGGTAGGCTGTCATGATTGTGTGACTGCAAACACAGACGCTGTGATACACTCATTATTGTCGTTAAAGCCGTGTCATGCGTTCAGACAGCTGCCTCCTGACAGAGCCGGACAATAAAGAGGTTAATAGAGATTGTTCCCAGTCCGCTAGGAACCCCCTCCATGTTTATGTAGGCCGAGTTCACAACACATCCACATGTGTCCTTCGTCGCCCCCTTGTTTCCTAGAGGAGTCATGGCTGGAAACTGCAGCTCAGTCATGCAAGGTGACGGGGAGCAGCACAAGCAGCTGGGTGATGAGAGAGGGAGGAGGATGAGCATAGAATGAAACGGATTAGATGTGCACAACACAGACACACAGTGTTGAGGCATGCACATCACTTTCATTCTCAGGCTGCAGAACAGTAGAGTTTGCAGGAATTGTATTATTTTTCTCCATTTACCCAGAATCAGAAAATCGCAAATGTCCATTTTAAATGAGAACTCAGTTAAAAAGTGACTTATATTATATATCAGCTGTTTTTAAATCTTTTTATATGTTTAGTATTTATAAATGAATATTTCTGACTGACTTCCTCTCTTAGGCTGTTGGTTTGTTAGAAAGTGAGATAACCTGATATTGATAAGGATCTACCACTGTGAACTATGACGTCTGCAGTTATACCAGCATGTGTAAAGGCTGCCATAATTAGAAAGTGTTCCCATCCAACCTCATGCTAGTAAGAAGAATAAAACAACCTAAACTTTTTATTAAAAGATCTCTGATGAATGAGACTGCATTAGCTCCAGCTCCAGCTGCTTGGTGCACCTGATAAACTGAGAGTTGACCTCAAAATGTGTTCTTTTTATTTAAATCTGGAAACAATCAGGAAGTGTAAGGATGTCATTAGGCCTGATATTTCTCTGTGTCACATTGCTGTGTCAGCAATGTTCTGGTATAAAACCTGAGGCACAGCCATATGTAGAACACATGAAGCAGGTCTTTGTCTTAGTAAGAATGTGTTGATATGTATCATAATACAGGAGTAATGATTCAGTATACAATGATGCGCCAGCAAGGCTGTATATTGTGAGAACTTCAGGAAAATTGTAATAGCATTGTCACAAAATATAATGTCACAATATTCGATATTTTTGATATTACACCTCTAATAAACAACAGCTGCATGTTTATGTATTTACTGAACAAGCTTCTGATGAGTGGATCAAATCCATCAGTGTCACTGTACGTGAGCTTCAGTGGAGGAGAACACAGGGAACGCCTCTAACAACGCTTCGCTTTCATTGCTGATGTAGAAATAGTCATAAATCAAAATGGCAGATTTTTAGTTTTATCTCAGACTTTCAGACCCCACTATACTATAAATAGCTCTTGACAATAGTATATAAATGAGAAATTATTGTGTAATATTCTATATTGTGTTGCAGGTGAGAAGCCGTTCCAGTGTGAGTTTTGCGAGCGCCGCTTTGCCAACAGCAGTGACCGGAAGAAGCACTCACAGGTCCACACCGCATCGAAGCCCTACGACTGCAAGGCCCTCGGCTGCACCAAGTCCTACACCCACCCCAGCTCCCTGCGAAAACACATGAAAGTTCACGTCAAGTCGTCGCCTACCTCTGAACCCCAGGACCTGTACGACTCCATCCCTCAACAACTCCAACAACCTCATCAGGCTATCCTTGAGCCCCTTGACCTTAAAATGAACCACCTCTCCCCACCGCTCGCCAGCAATAAAGCTCACTTTCCCCTTCTGTCCAATCACGAGTTGGACATCAGCTCTGCCAACGAGACGGACCATAAGCTGCTGCTGCGGAGTTCATCTCCGCTGGCAATGCCTCTAGATCTGTCTCTGTCGGGCCTAAGGAGTCAGCTGGCCCAGAAGCAGCAGAGCGGCAGGACCCCGCGTAGAAGCCAGCGCTCAGTCAACCCAGCCTTACCTCAGTTGTCTAACATTAAAGAGTGGTATGTCTGTACCAGGACTACAGCACCGCATTTCCCTCTGCTTCACCCAGACCACATCAAATCAGAACCTAGTGACGATGAGGAGTATGTCACGTAGGATGGAAGGCCCGTGAGGAACACACCTCACACGTAGTCAGACCCAGGCCAGGCCGGTGGATGCTCTGTGGAATCATAGTTGCTGTCATTTTCCAGAACCAGCGGTCGTATGGTTCGACAAGAGTGGCCGCACCAAGAAAGAGGAAGCTTTTGTATTTGAGACGTCATCTCAAAAGCAAAAGTTGCTCAGAGATCATCACTGCCTGTGGACCAAACGCTATGGGTCGAACAATGCCAGAAGGGACAAGAGCAAAATATTTGATTAAAAACTGTTATGCAAGTTATCTAATCAGCGTTAGTTAGCGAACCTGACTAACAGAGGGGATAACTTTGTACAGATGGACCAGAGAATGTTCCCGACTGCTCTGCTTGCTGTTAGAGATTAGGAAGAGGAGAAGTGTGTACGTGAGTTCATCTGAGAGCTCCACCTACAGTAGATGAAGCAGTTTTAAGGGCTAAATTGACACTGATGGAAAGTGGTTAGTTAACTCGAGCTCATGGTAGCACTGTACACGTGGTAACACAGCAGGTGAGTGTGTGCCTGTTAAAGGAACAGTTCAGGATCTTTTCAAGCTGGTCTAAAAAAAAATTGAGGTGCCTATATGTATGTGACGATAGGTCGTGTCACGGCTTTTACTGTTTTGCACGGTGCTCATGTTGGGTTTCACCAGAAACGTAACTACCCTGTAAGACATCGGGCCCACCATGCACTGCTCTCCTACTGTGCAAGCACTTCAGAGTTTGACCAAGACTAAAAGACATGGTACTTCAGCAGTTCAGATTGTTTCTCCTGATAGCACTGCCTTGCCTTGTTTTGGGAAAAGAAATTGGGAATTTGTCTATACAGCACTGTTAAATTAGAGATATGCTGACAGGATTTAGCTTAGTACTGCTGCTGAAGTTTCCCAAGACCAAACATACAAGGTCTTGAACGTGGCCCTGATTTCTTATAATGCAATCCTAAAATATCTATAATTCTAATCCCCAAAGTTCCTGTTTTAAGATCAGTTCGGAAATTAAAAGTTTTTTCTGAACTTATTAATTTGGAATAAATGTGTATTTTATCAGCAACAGGCAGCTCAGTGTAAAATAAGTGGATAGTGTAGAGGGGCGCACTGCATGGTCTAAATAATACCTATTTGATAGGAATTATTTCTCCTCCTATTATAATAAATGCCTGAGTCACTGAGAACAGTGTCTCCTTACATACCTGACTTACTGACAGCACGAAGTGTGATAATGTTATAAGTGAGGAGCACAAAGGTGCTAGGGTGAGACACATGTTGTGTTCACGTTCAAACTGCAGACTGCACTTTTACACAAACTAATTTAAATGAACAATGTAAACAAGTAAGCAAAACCACAATACATAGCCATATAAATATCAGGCCTACTGTAGCATTATGCTGTATTTCTCACTTCTCCAACGGCCTCTGCTGTCTGAACACGTCTCTTTACCGTTGCCATTGGTTGCCTGGTTTGTACTTATTGGATCAGGAAGAAAACAAGTGTATGTGTGAGAATTAGTCAGTCACGACAGGTAGAAGATGTCAGGTACGATAGGTCTGTAGTAAACCATCAAAGTTAATCCCTCCTCCCTGTGTCAACCAGAGAACAGTGGTAGAGTGAGTCAGAGTGACTGACAAGAGGAAGCAACTTTAGCGATAACACAAGAATTAATCAGAAATAGCACATTGTTTTCTGATGGTTTCACAACAGCATCATCCACAGCTCTGCACAACACTGTATGTGTGGATGCAACTGATGCACAGGCTTCATCCTGGTGTCTGCTCTGCCCTGTTTACACCTGGTATTAAAATGCTTCTTGGGTGATTAGATCACAAGTGATATATATATATATATATATAAAACCTCTACATCCTGCGTTAATGACGTCTTTCCTGGGGGACGCATGAGGACACATTAGCATTTACACTACAAAACAGATGTGGTCAGATGTGTCAAGACAACCTCGGCAAGCTGTTTGAGTGATTGGATTGGTGGCCATTTCCACATGTATTAACTTGTGACCCAGTCACGCAGAATGCATTTTAAAACCAGGTGTAAACGAGGCTTCTGTATGTGTGTGATGCTTGTAATGGTTGTAATGCTTGAAGAGGAGCAGAGCCATATTTCTCCACTATGTCTATGTCTCACACAAAACGGTGCCATCGCTCTCAAATCCTCTGCAGTACCAAGGGTTGTGGAAAGTGCGTTTCTGTGTCAACTTGCACACCAGGTCATCTTCGCATTTGGTCTCCAGCTGATTTTTTTTCCCATGACAGTAAATAATAAAATACTGTTGCTATTGGTAAATGCCCCAGGACACCATAATACTGCCATGCTTAGCTATATCTGTGTATCTGTGTCTAGAAGACTTTGCATGAGCAGCAACTCACATGTGCTTTGTTTGAGGTGTTCAGGGACAATATACAGCGTAGGTAATCTGTGTTCCATATTATTGTTGTTATTCTGACCAGCTTGAACTGTCCTGAACACGTCCTTTAAGGCCTCCGTATGCTTTAAGCAAACTAGTGCAACACTGCAGTCACCAAGCTGGCGATTCAACTTAGTTTGAAGCAAACTGAGGTCTTTACTAACACTAACTCTTGCTAGTAACTTGTGTTACATGTGATCACAGTCCGATGCTGCAGTTTGTCAGACTGTGTCAGACTGATCCTTCTTTGTACTGATCATCAAGTGTCTCCTTAACCTCTTCAACTCAATGGACCTTTCAGTGGGTTAATCACCTGCATCAATCTGTTTACACTCCATTTGCAATTTAGTCAAGACCCCAAAGTTTTCAAAATGTCCCTATATGTCATACACGTATTCCTTTAACATGAAAGTGTGTATTAAATGATGCACAAGACATCTGGTCTTTTTCATCTTGGATTTAAATATTTTATCTGTGTAAGTGTTGATGGGTGTGGTGCATGACTGGTACAGCTCAGAAAAACAGTTTAGTGTATGTTTGAAGAGGACACTTTGAATAATATTATAATAATAATAATACTTTAAGTAATGTCCATATCCACTTATCCATCCACTAGTAGGTCCTTTGGAGCTTGATTAGAACTGTGGCTGTAAAGAAACCTAACCTACCAGAAGCAGATATTTTACAGGTATTAACTAGGTTTCACTGTTCATATTTGTTTTCTATTGATCAACATGATCCCAGAATATTGCCCTGGGAAGTAAAACACATTAATGTTTCTTAAAACCCTGTTTAAAACGTGATGCAATGATCAGGGGACTGATTTTTCTACAGGCTTACTAATGACAAAGCTATGGAGCACATAATCATACCTGGAAGTCTGTGCAGTGACCTTTAAAAGCAAGGTCACAATTGCATTGTTACTGTTTTTAACAATAACCTCTAGATATAAAAAAGCAGCTCATGAGCTGAAGTTATTACTCTTAATATAATAGGGATGGAACAGTGGGAAGACTGGCACATGACTGAGTGTGAATGGTTGTTTGTCCGTGTTTGTCTGTATACAGTGGTGCTTGAAAACTTGTTTCTCTGTTTTGTAATAAATATGACCTGAAGTGTGAACGTCAGTAATGTTCTTTTTGGAGAGTAGTGGCTTCCTCCCTGCAGCTCTGCCATGAAACACCATTTTTCAGTGCTGTTCTAATGGTGACTCATGAGAACTGATAATAGCCACTGCAAGAGAGGCCTTTAGTTTCCTAGATGCTACCCTGGGGTTCCTCATGACCTCCTTGTGATCACACTCTTTGATGTTGGTGTGATCTTTGACCCAGATCTCTCTTCTTTTAGACTTTTAATAAGGTCCTCCCAGACTTCCACCTGATTGTCACCTCATTGATTGAAACACTGGACTATTTTAAGCTGTGACATTAGTAAGTGTCATTTTTGTATCATTTGTTTAAATGGGTTCCCTTAGTTATAGGACTTGAATGAAAATGTGATCATATTTTAGGTCATGCAGGTTGATGCAGAAATAGAGACAATTCTCTCAAATTTTCGAGCACCACTGTGTGTTTTCAACGTGCTGGTCTGGTGTACCACTGTGATTGTGTACGTGATGAGCTGGATTATTGCAGACAATGAATGAAATGAATAAAATCCACTGCATTCGACCTGGAAGTGAACTGTCAGACGCTTCCCTCTGAATCACACCCAACTACTTTACAGTGGACTCAACAGGCTCTTTTGTCCAAATGAAATGTCAAAGCAACAAGCCTCGATGACTGCACATGGGAAATTAAAGCACGTCGATGGCCCTGTGGTCACATCAGGTGCTCAGACCCTCTGAGCTAAATCTGTACAAATTAGTTTCTGAGTAATCATACTAATGGATCAAAGCTTAAATTTGTTCCCCATTCATGAGCACTGAGTAGCACCTCTCTGTGCTCCTGTTAGGAAGGATCTTCTGTGTGGTTCCATTGAGAATCCACTGTGAGTGAAGGCTTCCAGACCATTCTTACACATTGATTTACAGCTAACATGATCTGTTACACAGCATGAAACCACAGGGATTAGGTGTGAGTCAATGAGTGAATAAGAAATTCAAACATTAAACTGTCATGCTATTATTTTTAAATAATGACAATATTCATATCACTTTATGGTGTATTATGATTCTTCTAGGTGCCTTTTTGCGAACATGCATTTGTATCATTAAGCTAAACATGAGGTAAGAGAACAAATGTTTGATTATTAAGAGATGTGATGTAAAAAATAAAAAATAAAAAAATAAATTCTGCAGCTTTTAGCCATAGCTATATGGTTGTTAACACCACCTGGTGGTGGACGAATGTAATGCTGGCCATGATCGACAGGTGTGGGAACACACAGAGCATCACAGCTTTCTCCTACTATTAATGGAAAAAGCTGTCCACACTGTCTGGTCCTAGTTTATCCACAAATGGAGAAAGCTTAGAACAGTAGTGAACCTTCCCAGGAGTGGCCAGACTGCCAAAATGACTCCAGCACAAGGATGACTCATCCAACAGCAACATCTAAAGACCTGCAGGCCTCAGTTAAGGTCAGTGTTCATGATTCAATAATAAGAAAGAGTCTGGACAAAAATGGATTGATGGAAGAGTTCCACGGTGAAAGCTACTGCTGACTAAACATAACAAGAAAAGACTTTGTCTCACACTGGCCACAAAACACCTTAATTATCCCCAAGACCTTGGGGTAAATATTCTGTGGACTGATGTACACTGAGGTGTGTGTCCTGTTACATCTGGTGTAAAACTAACTGCGTGGTGGTTGTAGTGTGATGGTCTGATGCTCAGCTTCAGCACCTGGACGACTTGTCATAATTGAATTGATTATGCAGCAGGACAATGATCCGAAACACACCAGCAAGTTCACATCTGAATGGCTCAAACAAAATAAAATTAAGGTTTTGGAATTAAATAAGACTGATGTGTCATGACCTTAAACAGGTCGTTCATGCTCCAAAATCCTCCGGTGTGGCTGAATTGAGACAATTCTACAAGGAAGAGTGGACCTAAACTCCTCCACAGTGATGTGAAACACTCATTGTCAGTTATCCCAAACTCTTGATTACAGTTGTTGCTGCCAAGGGTGGAACAACCAGTTATTAGGTTTAGGGGGCAATTACTTTTTCACATAGGACCAGGCAGGTTTGAACTGCAGCTTTTTTCACTTAATAAATAAAATCATCATTTAAAAACTACATTTTGTATTAACCTGGGCTATCTTTGTGAAATATCAAATTTTGTTTGATCTGGGTCATTTAAGTGTGACAATCTGCAAAAGAAATATCAGGAAGGTGGCTTTTTCACAGCACTGTATGTACAGTAAAAGTACATACAGGGTAGTGGTAGCCTTTTACTTTAACATTACATATGAACAAGAGATAGGCCTATTTGATAACAATATGAAAAATAATGAAGGTGAATGCTTTACAATAAAGTTGAAAAGAAAAAAAAGATTGAGTTGACGCCTCTCTCTCCACCAGTCAGGCGTCTGGCAAGCTAAAACGTCATCGCGTGAGCCCTGGTTGACTGTCACAGCTCGGCAACATGGCGGCGCACAGTGTCTCCCCGTCACTGAACAGGCTGCTGTTCGTTGTCAAGGTGAGCTGAGCACAGACGACTGCACAGCGCGAGCTCTTTTCACTAACGGACAATTGCGTGTTTACTAACAGCACGTGAACTACACGACAACTGTTAGCATCTGTTTGCTATCACCTGTCTAACGACGAGGACAGGTGTGGAGGTTTTCAATGGGACAGAGGACAAAAGTTTGCGAAGATGCGATAAAAAAAATAACTTCCACTTTGGTAAAACGATAAAAACTGCGTGACTAAATGCTTGACATAGATATGCTAGCGTTAATGCGGCGACGTTTCTTGAAAATGTAGTGTAGCTTTAACTGGCGTTATCTCAGACAGGCTGTTCTGGCTTGCAATGTTTGTGCTTTTGTTTCATATACTGTTAGCTTGATAGTTTTCTTGATAGTTTGATAGTTTTTTTTTTAAGTCCGTAATGCAGAACATTAACGCTAATGTCAGTCACCATCCAAAATCTAACTTAACGTGTTTTTCTAACTCGTAGCTGCATGTTTGGTTAGCTAGCTCTGTAGTAACTAAACTACATATTCCAGGTGAGAAGCACAGTGCAGGAGTACCGACGTCACGTTAGGATGGAGCTGATCAGTCACGCATTTAATGGTAAATGGTAACGGTAACGTTATTTTTCGCAAGACATTTTTAGATCGATTACATGAAGCCTGACAGAGCTCTTTGGACTTGGTCCTTCAGGACTGTATGTGTTGACAATACAACCCAGCAGGGGGCTGAATATAGAATGTGTGCGGCCTCTACTGACCTCCTGCCACTGTAGGGTTCACATCTGATTCATTTACACGATCTCCACAGCAGTTTCAGAAGTGAATTCCAGTTTTCACGTCAGTAATGTTTAGATATGAAACAGATCAAGCCTGTGGTGCAGCTCTCGAACCAGGAACAACAGCAAACGGCAGAGATTAAGTATGATGACTGGGTGTTGAAGCACATAAGTCAATTTGTTGTGCTGGTCATTATTTAAGTGCAGTCTTAGACATATTTCATTTGTCAAGTTGTTCCAAAAAGCCATTGGTGTTATGATATTTCTGTACAGAATGAAAACCAATCAGTCATTTTCATCACACAGTGTAGCTGTGTGATTAGTCCTGAGTTCTTATATTATATAACATATTATAGTTGTTTATGGCTACTTACATCGGTATACTTTTACTAGTAAAGTGACCACAGCTGCTTGTACAGTGAAGCATACAGCAGCTCTACTCTTTAGCCATTAAATGAATAAATGAGTTCTGTGTTATTGCGGTGTAAGTAGAGTACAGTTAATTAATGATGGTGGTTAACCTTTCCAACACAGAATCACCAACTTGTTGGACCTTGTATAAAACAGTTATTTTTTCAGCCTGTTACAGTGTTTCTGTATGTGTTTTGCAGTATGCTTCACTCCACTCCAGATGCTGTGCAGTGCACAGTAGGGTCCAGTATTCCACTGTTTACAATCCCAGTGAAAAGGTAATGCATTCACTATGTACAGTAGCTGTCTTTTCATTCTTCCTGTTTTTCTGTAACCACTGATTTATTGTGTTCATTCAGCCGGTCACACTGAAAAAGTTGCTAAGATGTGATAGAAGAGAACTTAAACCACTTTGATGATAAAGAAATCGTGCTTCTGTTTGCTTACTGGGAAACAGGTGGAGTAAAGACAGTGATAAACAGTCTGCTGCTTCCTTCCACAGACCTTTGACAAGATCCTTATTGCCAACAGAGGAGAGATTGCTTGCAGGGTAAGATAAAAGCTGCTTAAGGCTGAACACTCTTGACCCCACCAGTCACCCCCTGTCCCACCCATCAGTGGAGCATCAGTGTTAACATTGTGTGTGTTTTTTTTTCCATCAGGTTATCAAGACATGTAAGAAGATGGGCATCCAGACTGTAGCTGTTCACAGTGATGTTGACTCCAGTGCTGTGAGTCACCACCTATATTTATCCAGTCTTAGCTGTTAGGGTTGAATGCCAGGACTCTACTCCTTCCTAGCAGGAGAAAAACCACCGTGTTTTACCCTGGGTGATGGTGTTTAAGAAGATCAGCTGTGTGTTCAGAAACATTTGTCAAACCACTGAAATAGCTTTTCAGAATCACTGTGTGCAGCAAATGTTCTGTTTGTTTTGGTGTTGCAGGACACAGGCAGACAATAGTTGCATACAATACATATAGGTGGTAACAGCGTTCTAAGTGTGTCTCTGTACAGCCGAGGTAAGGTTTGGATTTAAATTCCCTGTATATATGTGTGTATCTAGGTTCATGTAAAGATGGCTGATGAGGCTGTGTGTGTTGGCCCTGCCCCCACCAGTAAGAGCTACTTGAACATGGACGCCATCATGGATGCTATCAGAGCAACTGGAGCACAAGCTGTAAGCACCTACATAGCTGTTATCAGATTCCATGGCATACATAATATTCACTTTATAGCTCTACCTTTAACTTAAACTTGCATGGATATATACAGTTCTCTGAAGGTACTGGAACAACAGAGCTAATTAGTTTGTTGGCTGTACACCAATATATTTGGGTTTATGAGCATATGAGAAGACTGTCCAGATATTATTTGATGCAATACTATATACGCCTAACCTAACCCTACCCTTTCACAGAAGATAATACTTTTTGTATACTGTAAGATGAACAAAATTTGAGTGAACAATGGTATTGGTACATAGTTTTAAATTAAAGGGTTTAGGGTTAGAGTTGGTTTCACTCACTGGCATCTCCAAACAGCAGGTTTCTACTTTTGATGCAATTTACCAAGCCTTTACTGCAGTCATGATCCATGACCCAACCTTCGCTTCACAGATGAGCTTATATGGTTTTAAACTTGAGCAGATCCTTTTCACCACTCTCTGGTGTGTTGTTCAGAGATTATGTTGATAGAGATTAGTCTTGGTTTCATCAGCCCATAAAATTTTGTTGTGGATCATGGTTTTATTTTCTGAAAATTTCAGTTTCAGTTTCTTACTTCTGATGAGGAGTTTGCATGTTCAGGTGTGGGATGTCAGTTCACATATGAAAGCGTACACAACATCAAATAACAGCTAAAGTTTTCAGCTTTTCCCTCATATGCATGGTTTGAGCTTAAACCTTAATATCTTCGATGTACAGCTAAAACAAACTAGCATCACACTGTTTTCTCTAGCCTTGTGTTTGAACATCATATTGTATTATTAAACTTTTTTTTTCCTTCTTCAAAGGTTCATCCTGGCTATGGGTTTCTGTCTGAAAACAAAGAATTTGCAAAGCGACTGGTAAGTAATGCATGCAACTTTTGTGATGTTGCATGCCAATGTTACTCATAGTCAGAGGCACAAAGCTTGAGGCATGTTGGCTGGTAGTGCAACTCCCAGTTGTTATTCTGGCATCATCAATTATCAATAATTTCATGGTTTGTGAATTAAAATGCAGACAGCTAGTGCTCCAATATTATATTCCTGTAATTTACGTTTGAAGGAGACTTCACTCTAGACACTCTTGTGTGTGTAAGATATAAGTTGCTGCTGTTTCCTGACGTAATAAATTAGTTGGAGAACTATTGCGTTGCATCAGTTAGTTCTATGTTGCACAGTAACAATATACTGTTAGCTGGCTGCATGTTATTTTCGATCGTAAGCACAAACATGTAGTAATTATCCTTTGTTTTCATGCAGACCAGACATTTCTGTACAGTTTATTGAGACAGTATCTGAACAGCAGTGAACATACCAGTGATGTTTGCAAACACCACAGAGTGGGGTGGGAGGAAGATGTACAATGAAGATTGTGTAGTGTTGTATCAGTGGAGCCCCAGAGTAAAATTTAACCCCCAAATTAAGCATAATATGACTCCTTTAAGGTCAAACAAATGCAAAGGTTTTTCAGTAAGAACCACATTCTTCCAGTTTTATCAACTGGTGTTGTAGGACTCGAGACCAGTCTTAACATCACTTCTTGAAGCTCTCAGTTTTTTTGGTTTTGGATAAGGTGGGCTCCATTTTTTTTATAGCAAGACCACAGCTACAGGGATCTGATTTCTTTAACATTATTACTGTGAAGAGTTTATCTGCAGAACACAGTTAAAAGAAGAACACAAAGCAGCTTGTAAATTGCATGGTACTAGCAATGCTAACTATGTTAATGTAGCCACTGTGCTGCTCCCTCACCTGGTTGAGAGAACTAGAGATGTGGCAGAGAGTGTACATATTAAATTTACATATTAAATAGTTGCCTGGCATTGGCTAAACATATTTAAACTGTGTAAATTATGAGTTTGAATATGCAGTTGCAGATCAAATTCTAACTTTTTAACTAGTTAAACCTGCTTATTTTGGGTGCTGGGGGCTCTTCTCTCTCTGGCTAAGTCTTTCCAACGCTAGGTGTTTGATTAAAAGAAATATAAACATATACTGTCCACTCTTTCTATGGAAGATGAATCACCTTACAGGTCATTATGTCAGTATTATTGTATGAAAAGTAATTTACTACATTTTATGCACTAAAACAAAATGGATTTTATCCACTCAGTGTACTCCTTAGGCCTTTGCCAAGAGGAAGGATGGCAATGGGTGGATTGTCATTATAGTCATTAATTTCAGAGCAGCCTAATTGTTTAGCATCTTTTTTTATTAAACCTACCAAGTCACTGACTTGCATTGATTATCAGTGTTCTATAATTTGGATCATATTCTAGGTCCTAGCAGTGTGTGCTTGTCAGGCTACAGTAGTGTTAGACTGATGTATTTTCAAGCTAGCTCCTTTCCCTTGGCTCTACCATTTTTTTTCATGCCTTATTTTTACATTTCCTCATGGTTATTCATCAAGTCACATCAGCAGAGATGTTGACCAGGATGGAGGTGGTGTACTGGCAACATCAGGTAGCATGCAGGGAGATCTTTCACTCTTTAAGAAATCACAGCTGTTAAAAATGGTAGGTTATGTGAGAGTCAACCCTGAGAGTGCAGCTCTGTAGTCTTCACCCATGTAAAGAGGTCAGGAGCAATAACTAAATATTTCTGCTCTGTATTCTTTTGATCTCCCTGCTGGTGTCACCCTGTAAGGCCTATGTCTTGGTCTTGGTCTTGGTCTTGATCTTGGTCTTGGTCTTGGTCTTGGTCTTGGTCTTGATCTTGGTCTTGATCTTGGTGTCGGTAGAGTCTGTTCTTGGTAATGACTTGGTCTCACATTTGGTGGTCTTGACTATAAAATGAAATTGAAACTGTCTTTGGCCCTTTTATGATTTAGTCTAATGTTAATTCATCAACAAATGTAAAGGTTAAATATAAAAAAAATGAATGAACACAAATGCTAAAATCGTAGAGTTGTAGAATTACTGCTTCAGGGTGAGAGTATATTATTGTGTCATATGTCACTCCTGTTGGTGTGAAATGTTCAAGGTGACTCCATCTACTGTGTAGGCAGTAGCTTTCTGAGTGTTGGGTTGAATGTGCACCTTCAATGTTAACAGGAACGTGCAGAGTTTCTTGGGGGCAGGGGCTTTCTCTTTTAAAAAAGAGGCATTTATCAGTTTCAAGTGTTTTAGGTGTAGGACTAACGAGAATCTGAGGTATCAGTAATAGGAGGGTTATCACCACAGAGGATCAATTATGTCATACATTGTAAGACTGATACAGGAAATCTAAATGGTTTTATTATTGTTTTGTTGCTAGGCAGCAGAAGATGTGACATTCATTGGCCCAGACACACATGCTATTCAGGCAATGGGGGATAAAATTGAGAGCAAGCTAATCGCTAAGGCTGCTAAGGTCAACACTATCCCTGGATTTGATGGAGTTGTCAAGGTACGGACACATGTCATTCAGCACACACACAAGATTTTTACCAGTAACATATTCACAAACCCCAGTCATAGAGCAGCACACAGCCACTCATTAAGCTGGCAGTTGTCAATAAAGACTTAGCTCTGGTTTATCAGTAATCATAACCTTTCTGTGTCAGACTGCTGAGGAAGCTGTGAAGATCGCACAGGACATTGGTAAGTCATCACTTCTCCACACTGTGAAAGTGTACAGTTTACATTCATATGTGTGCCAGAGTAGAAATGCACAAAGCCCAGTACTTGGTATTTATTTTTTATACAGTGACTTACAGTTTAAGTTGAAATGCTATATTCCCCTCTTATGTCAAGGCAGCTTGGGAAATTTGTTGATATACAAATGTTGCTTATCTGTGGCAGATAAAACAGGAAATGTCCTGTCTCTTCTAATCCCAGAGGGAAGTAGTTTAATTCTTCAGTTTTCTTGCATAGATTTGTCTTTCCAATGAGGTCAGCATATGTTCAGGGAGGTGTCGAGTTCGGGCCATTCCATAAGGGTGACTGTCCTGTTGCAACCTGTTCTAGTTTTTTGTTTGATGTGGGTCCTGCTCCTCACTCCTTACAAACATGTCTCCTGCCACTGTGGCCAAATAAGTGTATTGTTGCTTCTTCTGACTACAAAACCTTCCTCCAGAGGGTTTTTTGAATTGTCCAGCTCAGCATGACCAAATGTGAGTCGAGCCTTAAGATGGTGATTTTGGATCAGGGATTTCTGTGTTGCAGGTAGTGCAGGTCTCCCACACTTTTATTGCTTACTTTTAGTGATGTTCACATCACGTCTCATTACTGGTACTGATACTTGTGGTCAGATTTGTGTAACTAAAACAAATTTTTGCTAAAGCACCTTTTGTAATGTTGCTTTATCTTTGTGTTGCTACTAGGCTACCCAGTGATGATCAAAGCATCTGCAGGAGGAGGAGGGAAAGGAATGAGGATAGCTTGGAATGATGAAGAGACAAGGTTTACATTTCCCTGTTTTTGTGACACCCTCAATATCCATTATCTCATTTTATCTATTTTAACATCTTTATTAATAAAACAAACAGGCATCACAGCTTCTTCTTGTCCATTTATCATGTGTACTACTTAAATGATCCAAGGTTTTTTGTGTGTGTGTGTACGTGTGTGTACGTGTGTGTACGTGTGTGTACGTGTGTGTACGTGTGTGTACGTGTGTGTACGTGTGTGTACACGTGTGTGCACAATATAACAGGGAAGGTTTCCGGTTCTCATCCCAAGAGGCAGCATCCAGCTTTGGGGACGACAGGCTGCTTATTGAGAAGTACATAGATAACCCCAGACACATAGAGATACAGGTAAAGTACCTCTGATACTGACATGCACAGTGTGGGAGGGGTGTGTTCAGGTTTTGTAAATGTTTAGTTTGGGATCAGTGTGTGTAGATTTATCACAGTTGATTTATGTGAATGTCAATAACAAATAATGGATCATTAATAACCTCAGGTGATTTTCTAACTAACACATTAAACTCACAAAATAAACTCATCTTGCTTTTCCACATCCAGAAATAAACCAGGGAACATTATGTGCTTCTTGTAGGTGCTGGCTGATAAACATGGTAATGCTCTGTGGCTGAATGAGAGGGAGTGCTCCATCCAGAGGAGGAACCAGAAGGTGGTGGAAGAGGCTCCCAGGTTAGTGAGAACCTGACAGCTCAGTCTGCAAATGTAAACGAGCTGGAAGGTCAGAAATGTGTAGTTAGGTGCATTATGTCTCTTCTTCTGAACAGTACTGCCCTGAAAGCAGTCATAAAGCTAAAATGTCTGTAAAATATAATACTTAAAGTTACTTAGTCATAGGCTTTAATTCTTTTTAAATCAATTTCTACAATAGAGTTATTAAAGTAAATTAATAGTTAATAGTATTGTTCAGCTTTGTAGTATTTACTTTTTTGCATGTACTTAAAAATGATAAAAGGCCTTGTTTGTTAAATCTCATTGTAATTGAATGGAACTGCAGTTGCACAACTAAAGTGACTCTGAGCTTCTGATGCTGTATTCTCTCCAGTACTTTCCTGGATGTGGAGACACGACGGGCTATGGGTGAGCAGGCGGTGCAGCTGGCCAAGGCTGTGCAGTACTCCTCTGCTGGTACTGTGGAGTTCCTGGTGGACTCTAAAAAGAACTTTTACTTCCTGGAGATGAACACACGACTTCAGGTCATTGCAGGCCGTGTGTGTGTGGATGTGTTTTTATGTTTGCATAAATGCTGCTCTTACATTTGTGTTTGCATTCTGTTATTTAACAGATCTATAACACAGAATAAAAGCAACCTACAAATGTCAAATGCACAACATGCATCATAACACAAAAGATGCAGCACATTACTACCAACAGTCAGCAAACTTCAACTTCATCTGTCTCCATGACAACTGAACTGTTGATGATCGGGCCTGTAAGGGTACATTTTCACACTCAACAACTTAATACTTACAAAAAATTTGTATGTGCTTCATTTAACCTTTGACCCCAGGTGGAACATCCAATAACAGAGTGCATTACTGGCCTAGACCTGGTGCAGCAGATGATCAGGGTTGCTAAGGGTTATAAATTGCAGCACAAACAGGAAGACATCCCAATAAACGGCTGGGCCATTGAGAGTCGTGTCTACGCTGAGGTGTGTGTGGTGCACATTATGGTATATGGAATGTTTGATATTTTGTGATGTTTTAAAATGCCTTCATATATATAAATACTTCACTTTGAAGATATTGAATGTATGCATTAGGTTTTATTTGTATAACCAGAGACCAAGCAGGAGGCATCTCCTTCTTATAGTGACATTTTTCTTTAACTCTTGCAGCATAACTACAAAACAGTCCTAAGATTTTGTGCTGTCTGTTTGTTCTGTTAGGATCCTTACAAGTCTTTTGGTCTTCCCTCCATTGGACGACTATCCCAGTACCAAGAGCCGCTCAACCTCAACAATGTAAGTTTGTTCATGTGCATAACATGAGTAGTAAAGCTTCTTCAGGTGATTGCAGCCTCAGTCTAAACATGTGGGTCTCAACCCTGGTCCTCAAGGCACCCTGTCCACTTACAGCCTCTGATTGTCTGAACACCCCTGATCCAGGTAATCAGCAGTGGGTAGGACCAGGGTTGGAACCATTTGTCTACTTATCAAAGTAGAACTGGAACAGAGGTGATATTCGTAGTTGAAATATATTCTACTCACACACCACCTGTCTAGTATAAACACTTCTTTGTCCACCCCTCACTTTGCCAGGTCCGTGTAGACAGTGGCATCCAGGAGGGCAGTGACATCAGCATCTACTATGACCCTATGATCTCTAAGGTCAGTCATGTGTTAATTAAAGGGTGGTTTTAGAAATGATGGGACTTGTATTTTACAACAAGAAGAAAGTACATTACAAAATGTGTTTGTGGTTCTGCATTCATTTCTACATGTAGTTGGTTACCTATGGAGCTACGCGAGCTGAGGCTCTTTCCAAGATGGAGGACGCTCTGGATAACTATGTCATTAGAGGTACACAAACAGATTTTAATAGTGAACATAAGCTGCCTTTGCTTTTTCTTTTGTAATGACATTTGTTCTTCTCTCCAGGTGTGACACACAACATCCCTCTCCTGCGGGAGATCATCACTCACCCTCGCTTTATCTCTGGCGATATCAGCACCAACTTCCTGCCAGAGGTTTATCCCGATGGCTTCAAAGGCCACCAGCTGGAGGTGGACAGCCGCAGGGAGCTGGTGGCCTCGGCAGCAGCTCTCTATATCACTGCTCAGCTCCGTTCACAGAACGTCATGGGTAACCTGAGGTGAGAACACCAGCAAGCTTGTCACCAGCGCCACAGAACTCTAGTTTGCTACACACTATCTACCATATATTTTTCAGCTGATCTACTAAGTGTGCAGACTGAGGACTGCATCTTTGAAATGAGCTTAGAAGGACGTAACCTGTACAACTGAGTAAAAGGACACTTTTTTAGGAGGTTTCACCTGCATCTGTTATAAGAATGGTGACTCTGGTTTCTGTGCACCCAGGATGCGCCGAAAGAGGCCAAACATGTAATTTCTCCTTGCGTTGACACTGATCAGTCTCCAAACTCTCCATGACAGATACCAGTGAAACACACAAAATCCCCATTTAAATACGACCTCCTTTTTCTTAGCAGATCACCAAGGAAATGCCCAATTTTCAAGATTGCACTCACAATTTAAGTTTAGGATCTTACTAAATCAGGCCCGTAGTCTGCACATGTTGATTTACCCTCTTGGACATAAGGATTTTTTTTTTTTTTTAATTCCTCCTATTTTTACATTTTCTTAAATTATTTCTAATTCCCAAACCTACACAGTACATGGGTATTTCTATGGTGTAATTATAAACCAAACACGCTGCTGTGGAAGTGTCTAATTTACTTCTAGATCTGAAACAGATTAAGTGGTGAAAGGTTAAACAGTTTCTCTATTTATTTATTTTGCTGTGTATCTTTAAAAGGCTGTAAATAACAGGTAAGCTACTCTGACTGCTGTGTGTACTACTGTAAAACAATCCTCCATCACTTTCATGTTGTACATGCTACTGTAAAATGGCTAAAATGGCAATCACCAAGCTTTTAAATGACATGTTTATGCCTAAAGTCAATATGATTACATTTAGTCATTTGGCAGATACTTCAAAGTGACTTACAAACCAAGCAAAAATCTGTTTTCAGCTGGTTTTTTTTAATATTGTGAGCGAGGTAGCTGAACCATACAGACTTCCACCATTATGGGACAATTATGCTGAAGAGCTTTGCATGGGATCTTTTGCAGTTTTGCACATGTTGGGAGTCCTATTAGTAGGACAATGCAGTAGTCAAGGCGGGATATGACTAGTGCCTGCACAAGGAGACAGTTAGGTTTAATCTTTTTGATAATGTAGAGAGCATATCTGCATGTGAGGTGGGGGAGCTGTGACCAGAAAAGCTTCATTTTCATCAGTGATGGCTGGCAGACCTTGTGGGAACTATCAGTGAAGTTGATGCTGATGTTGTGTTGTAGGGAAGGTTTGGATGGAAATATGAGGAGTTCTGTCTCTCATCCAAGCAGAAATGTCAGAAAGACAGTGGAGTTGTGTTTCGTCAGCATTAAAATAGTAGGAGATAATGTGAGAGCAGATGCTAGAAGCTAGGGATGTAGTGTAGATGGAGAGAAGACCAAGAAGGTCTGGTGGTCTATGGTGTCAAAGGTTGCAGGCAGTTCAAGTAAAATTAAAACTGATGACTGAGCTAAACTGTGCAACCTAAGTTGATTAGCAGCAACTGATACGAGTGATAGGGAGAAAAAGTCTGAACCCAAGAACCCCAAAATATTTTCCTATTCTGTCTATTGTAAATGAAATGCTGCACTGTAGAGCTGCCCTTTGTTGCCAGTAGTTGGCCCTTATCAGCAAGCTGAGCACAGGAAGAAACTCTGATGATTTGGTCCTTATTAATATAAAATGAATGTGTGTTGCAGGGTTTCCTCTGCCCCTGTGAAATGTAACCACTGGGAGCTGTGTGTGGAGCTGGGGGAGGGACGCCACGCTGTCGAGGTTACCAAATCAGGAAATGTTTATACTGTGAGTATATGTATTCTACTGGAAAGATAACAAAAGAACTACTATGAAGCTGCATTGCTAATCCAAGTACAGTACAGTACAGTACATGTACATTCAGGTCCATTTTGGACAGTTTTTATTTGGGGTTTGTACACTGACTGCTCTAAAAATAAAATTGAGGTTGTTAATGTATTTAGTATGAACCAGAACAACACAGTTGTGTAATTGTAGTGTAGCTATAAATGTGACAATATCTTAGATGTAAATACAGATGATTACTTTTCTTGACACTGAATGTAAACAGTTGACTAACACCCAGTCATGCATTTCAGAAAATTGAATAGAGATCAGTGAGCAGGAATAGATACATTACCTGTGTACATTTGCATCAGGAAACAACTGTAGCATAATATTACAGAATCATATGTGCTTATCTGTGTAGGTGGAGGTGGATGGAGGAAAGGTGGAAGTCAGTGGACAGTGGAACTTGGCCTCCCCACTGTTGCCACTTACTATCAATGGCACAGACAGGATGCTACAGGTAACACACACAGGCAAGACCGGGATGTTACGTGATCTCTGTAAATCACCAGTGTTTACAAAGGTCTGATGTAGACGCTACAGATGTAGTGGAGATAATATTTTGTCTTTTGTTTCAGTGTCTGTCCAGAGATGCTTCAGGAAAGATAGTCCTCCAGTACCTGGGCACATCGGTAAGGCAGCACATCTGCACAAAACTGTATAAACATAACTTCACAGGTAACAGGATCTGTACAAATGCATTAAAAGCTCCAGGGTTGTAGATTTTGTCTTATTTAAAAAAATATATATTGTTCAGGTTTACCCTATATTCAGAAAGCTGATTTCCATAAAAACTTTATATACTGCATTTGTCCATCTTTTGGTAGTTTGCTCCAGAATGAATGGCATCCTGTGACCTAATAAAATAAATGTAAGCCAGCTCCTTCCTGTGCTTTGATGCAGTTTAAGCTTCGGGTTCTGTCCAAGCTGGCTGCAGAGTTGAACTCCTACATGCCTGAGAAAGTTGCAGAGGACACCACCAGCATCCTGCGCTCACCAATGCCAGGCACAGTGGTGGCTGTGTCTGTCAAGCCAGGAGACACGGTAATGCACCCAACATATAGAGATTTTAAAAATTCTGTACCTGCAGACAAAACCTAGTCTAGAACTTCACTGCCTGGGGTGTGTAGATACAATGTGAATAACAGGAGACAATCACTACCAGTGAAAGTTATCCATTACATTTACTTCTTGGGGAAATTAGGAGTTAGTGGACTCTAGGATTCCATAGGTTTCTATCTACTTAATGTGATCTGTAACTTGTTTACTGTAGTTGCTGCCTGCTCCTTAAAGTTCTAAAAACTGGTAAACAGTTTTATTGGTGTAGGTTACTACAGTATATAACTATGCTGTTTAAGCTCTGTCTATATTCTTAAAGGACAATGCTGGTTTATTTCTAAACAGGAACTAAAACAACAATAAACTGCCTCATAACATGGGTCAGTCTAGAACAGGGGAAGGGAATCCTGGTCCTAAAGAACCACAGTCCTGCTTGTTTTCTAACTGTCCCTGCACTTAACCTTGTGGTTGGCTGAACACACCTGATCCAGGTAATCAGCGGTGGGAAAGGGAGGGAGACTTGGAAAACAGGCAGGGCTGCGGCTCTCTAGGACCAGGATTCCCTACCTCTGGTCTAGAATCTGATTTAGGCTGTTCAGGCTAATCCCTACAGCCAATGTCCAACATCCCAAAGTGGTGGACCATGCGACACCCCACTCCACTCCCCTGTTCTGATAAAAGCAGCCAACATTATAGAACTCTGTTACTTGGCCATCATTCTTACACAACCTATGTGTTTGTAGGTTGCAGAGGGTCAGGAGATCTGTGTGATCGAAGCAATGAAGATGCAGAACAGTTTGACTGCTGTCAAGCAAGCCAAGGTAAGGCCTATAAAGGAACTCTGTCAGTGCAATGTGACTCTTTCTGAAGCGTAAGCACACAATTTTACAACACAACTATGTGTGTGTGTTGTTATTTTTCTGCCTCCCAGGTTAAGAGTGTCCACTGTAAGCCAGGGGAGACGGTGGGAGAGGGAGACCTGTTGGTAGAGCTTGAATAAAACAGAACCTTAGCGTGTGACATCTGCACCAGAACAAGCCTTAATCTTCTCTGCGCCCACAGATGAAGATCCACATCATAAAACAAACAGGACAATGACAGATGCCAGATTTATTTGACCATGGCCCTTCTCCACAATGGGCACAGCAGAGTCTAGTCCTCTTGATGGTCACTCAGAGATAAGCTGCATCAGCATCACTAAACTGTCTTCTCCACTGTTGCTCCTCTTGTCAGTTTTTCATGTGGGTTTCCTGGACATGATTGTTTTTATTAAAGTGTCAGTTTCCCCACATTAAAAAAAAAAAAGATTTGTACGCCCTTGCTATTTTGCCTTGGACATAGTTTTGGTTTATGTATGAAGATTTTGAGACGCTTACATAGGAAATGTCTACTGCTATTGCCATGTTAAACAAAGAACAGGCTGCTGTTGAGTTTTTCAGTCATTTGAAAACCACAAAGAAAATTCACCTGTATTGTATTATGGTGGAAGCAGAAATGTCAGATATCTCAAAACTTCATTGGAGAAAACAAAGACAGTGGACTTCACACAAGAACATTTTTGTATTTCCTTTCTAAATTTGTCCAACTTTTCTCTGTGAGTTCTGTTTGTATTAGTGATTCACCAAACTCTCTCTACTGTACAAACTGAAATAAGACTTGTGTTCCTGACTAAACTTAGTTTATTTATAAAAATAATTCCACAAAATACAAATACTAATACCACAAAATCTATTACATGTCTCATTCATACCAGCAAACCTTTTTTCACGACTTCTTATTGTATGAGCATCATGTGTAGCCTGGGTCTATTCAGCATAAAAGTGTAACTAATTGAAAGACACTAAACGACAGTGTACAAACAACTAATGAAGTGCTGTTCCTTTTCCACCTTCACTGAGTCTGAACCCTCTGAACTAATGACTTAAAATACAACCCCAATTCCCAAAAAGTTGCGATGCTGTATAAAATCTACATGAAAACTGAATGCAATGATTTTCAAATTCTCATAAATCTTATTCACAATAGAACACAAAAAACACCACATTTTAACTGAGAAATGAACCATTTGAAGAACAAAATAAGGCAATTTTCAAATTGATGGCAACAAAATATCTTAAAAGTTGGGACAGAAACAACAAAAGTCTGGAAAAGTAAGTGGTAACAAGGAAGAGCTGGAAAAACATTCTGCAGCCAATTAGGTTAATTAACACAGGTCAGTAACATGACTGGGTATAAAAGAGAATCTCAGTGAGTCAGAGTGTCTAAAAAATAAGATCTGTTAAATGCTGCATCTATAAATTGTTGAACTATTTCAGAACAATGTTTTTTGATGTAAAAATAACAAATACAGACAAAGACAAATTAGTCAGACAGCACTACACACTCATGAGAAGGTCCAGCCAAATTGACAAATTAAAAATCTGCTTCTTCATGGTCAAGGGTAGCATATGTCTGCTTTTCCAGACATTAGTTAGAGCAAGGAGAAATACCATGGCATGGAGATGAAAGCATGTGAAGGATACACGCTTTTCTCTCTTAGACTCTATTATTAGTCTAAGCTGATTACTAATCACCAGTGTTGTATAAAATGTATATTATAAGGAATGCAGAAATTTGACAAACCATACAGACTTCTTCTTCATCATTACAACATGATGTTACACTAACATCCAACAGCATATCTACATGCAACTCTTAAATGTTTCTAACCTGATGTTACAGCTACAGTCCCATTTTACACCATATTATTTAACAGTCAAAATCAACGGGGAACAACACATGTGTCACCGCTACAGTGAAAACCACATAACTTCCTGTTCTGGGGAGCTCAAAGTGTTCCCCAGTGTTCTCTGTGCTCACAAGGGTATGCCCCACTGTTTCCCACACACCTACATATGTGTGGGTGTAAAGCTAAAAAGAGTTAGAAGTTGCCACTGAAAAGTTACCACTGAAAAGCTGGACACTCCCTGCAACTCAGAATAAGTCTTTACCAGTCTTTACATTAAATATCTGCAGGCAGATTTCAGCTGAGTTCTTTGTCAACTGCGACGTCATCTATAACCTCACGCTGCCTCACAGCCCACCCTAACTCACAGCCCCCCTCCACTGTCACTGTCACAGTTCATAACATGCAAACACTATAAAGTCAATCCCCTAGATGTCTCTTGACATTTATAGTTAAGGCATACTCATAGTTACAGTTAAAATTTAATATCAGTTCAATTCAGTTTATTTATAAAGCACCAAAACACAACAAAAGTCATCTCAAGGCACTTTCCAATGTAAGGTAACTGCACACTGCAGACATACAGCTCCAAGGCCATTGTTACATGCAGAAAGGTACAGAGAGAGACAGAAAGGAAGACGACCCGCTGCGGGAGAAAGAGAAGACACAGAGTTAGGGATATGCAATGCTGGCAGAGGAGCTGAGGGAAGAGTCACCTAAACCAGATCTAACTAAAAGCCTTAATCAAAAAGGAACGTTTTAAGCCTAGACTTAAAAATAGAGATCCTTTCAGAAATGAAGAAATATTATGTATATTGACATCCATAAGCAAGAAGTCATTCATGCCTTTGAATAGGGTCTTGGAGGAGAATGCAGACCTGCGTTCTATAGCAAACAATAGCACATGAGCATTTAGAACTTTAAAAGCCTTTAAAACCTGAAAATCAAAAGTAAACACACAGAAGACTATTTAACAGTTCATAACCAAAAATCAATAGTCAATAGTAGTTATGTGTGGTTCAAAAACTATAACACTGCATCCATATTAACTTCTAATATTTCTTCTTTTTCTAAAAACAAATAATGCTGAAATGGCAGCTACATGTCTTCAAGTTAAAAAACATATGTCAGGATCAGGCTGCAACACTGAATGATAGGCTTTATTTGCTGTATTATGGCTTAAAATGATCATGATTCACAACATTCACAAGAGAGAAAGGAAACAAGGAAAACAAACATGATTGTAGATGATCCAAATTGTCTGTAGTTGTCTCCACAGTTAAGCTGTAGTACCAGAGCATGTGAGTGGTGCAGAGTGGAAGCAGATATTGAACAGAGCAGTAACCAGTGATATGTGACAAATCGCCTGTATGATAGCTGGTATTAGCTGTATGATAGCTGATATTCTGAATTTAGAAAACCACAGTATAATTTTTTAGGTGCAGTTCATATGATGTATTTTAAAATAAAACATCATCAGTTCACATTTGAATGTATATAATAATCTCAAAGAGGTTTTTTAAATAAAAATTATGAAGAATGTGTAGAATATTCTTGATCTTGTGCACCGTGTATTTATTTCCTATATGAACTAGTAAAAAACACAAAGTGAAAGCAGCTGTTTTGTTCAGCAGGTTTGTTTGAAATCATGATGATGTGGAATTCTGTTCTGAATGAATAGAAATTCTAATTACAAATGAATAACTAATGGCATGGTCTGTGTTTGCACATGCTCACTTCAGTAATAGTAATACATGAACAATTGGGCACATAACACTGCCCAGTTATAATCCATCAAGAAAATTCCCCAATGTAAATGTCAGATTTAGACAGAGGCACATTAAGATTAGCTTAGAACCTAAAACCTAAAGAGGCTTTATAATGTGTCCAGTACACAGATACAGGTGTGTGTAGTGTTAGATGTATTGTATAGACAGTCAGGATCACAACTGTGTAGATCATAAAAACATATGAAGGATATAATGAGTGGGGATGTGGAGCCACTTGACTCACACACCTCCACTAAACCATGAAGACAGACTGCACTAACACTGCAGCACACTGGACATGACACAGAGTACTGGTCCACAACATCTGCAATGAGGGAGAGAAGTCCCACAGTGTATGATGGGCGAAAGGAGAGTTCATGGAGGGGGACAGCAGCAGTGGGCGGACATGCATCTCTGGCAGAGACACTTTGTTATGCAACTAAACAGTTTCTTCTTCATCTTAGTTACAAAGAAAAAGTATAAAATATTTTTCAAGTGCATTTGTTCCACATTTGCGAACTGACTCATGTCACTGATGTGTTTCCTGTGAGACTGTGTCTCATGTACCAGCAGCTGTTTTCTTATATGAATGACAAAGCCCGTGTGTGTGTGTGTGTGTGTGTGTGCGCGCGCCACCATTCATACACCTGTTTTGTTGGGGTCCGCTGATTGACACACAGAGCCCGCCCCCTGCACTTGTCCTTTTATTCTAATTGGTGGAACGCTGGTGTGTATGGAAATTCCCTCGCGCGACCCTTGGCTCACACCTGACCGTGTGTGGTGAGCGGTAAAAAGCGCGAGGCACGCGCATACACACACACACACACACACACCGTTAACCGGCGGCAGTGAACCAGCGTCACTGCACCGACTACGGTGAAGAGGCAGCAGCATGCCGAGGTCTTTCTTAGTGAAGAAGCATCAGAGCGGCAGCAGGAAACCAAACTATGGAGGAGTGAAGTCCGACACTGAGGGTAAGACTTTCAGTAAGTGTAACGACCACTGGGGGAAAAGTAACATAGTAACGTGACTCCAGTCTAAGTTTAAAAACATACAGTTCATTTCAGTGTGACGTTGTTGTTCAACTGTTGTTAGAAAACAAATATTAAAATAGCTAAACTTCCACTTAGCCAAGCTAACATAGAGAACAACACTTTAAAAGTGAACTCTCAGTAATTGAAGTATCCAGCTATTAATTTTGATATTTAACTCCATTTTACAGCTTTAAACTATGAATGCAGAAGAGTAGTTCAACATATTAAAAAATGGAGGAATATGTACTGAATTTCCTCCATTTTTAATGTCAAAATAATTATAAATTATTACCAGGCAGCACTTTTTTCTTAAAACATCCTCTTTTGGTCTTTTGAGCAAACTGTTCACAAATCACATATTACTTTGAAGTCAGTAGTTTTATATTTATTTTTTGTATGTTGTGAAATCCCATGGAACTTATTTTTGTCTTTATATCTTTACAAAATGTAAACAAAGTATTGCTGCATAAAGGAAAATGATCTATAGATTTGTCTGACCACAAGCACAAATGTAGTTCTGTGATTAGCAGGTGCAAAATCTGTCCCAAAAGAGTCTTACGTCGTTGTCCCCGAGTCCTCCAGAGACCAGAAGGGCTCCATTAAGCAGCCTCAAGAGCCTATAGAGCAGCCTTCCAGGCCTTCATACCAACAAATCCCTCCTTCAACCTTTGTATTTGTTCCAATACAGTCCTTAAAGCGAGCTCAAGCCCCTCGCCCCATCCCCATCCCACTGTATTGATAAACTTCCATTACCATCAGAATAGGGCCAAGAAAGAGGAGCTGGTAATAAGACTGAAGTCATATTCAGTTTAAAGAAAGCTGCATATTGTGACTGTGGTTTGGAGCAACAACAGATGGTGTTTTGCTTATTATTAGGTATTCTTACACTCATTTTATTGCCGTGCATGAAAAGCTGTTTTAGTTTTGTGGATGAGCATTAAAACCCCAGAACACATTCGTAGTGCTGCACTCTTTCCATCTCTGCTGCTGTTTGCGCGTAGCTATCACCTCACTGGGTCAGAGAATCAGTGAGAGTGTGTTCATGTACAGTAGGACCTGTCAGTCATAGCTTGAAACTGATTGAGAAAACAAATGGCCAGGGTGTTTCACATTAAATTCAGTTTAAAGTAGCACTTGGATTTAGAGGTGGAACTGAGAGAACATGGTTTATCTGATGTGTAGTTTTGGAAGTGATCCTCATTTGTACATGTATGGTAGAGTAGTGAGTGTCATAATATAACACATAATGTCAAGGCAGTGTAATAAGTAGTTGCTAATGGCTGTCACCATTCTTTGCCCCCTGTAGTATTTTATTATTATGTTGATCCAAATAATGAGGTCTGGGTTCAGACATATCCTCCTTTAGTGTTTTGACTCTATTTTTCTTATTTTCAATGTTGTATATTATTAATGAAGACTGAAATGACAGAAACAAATATGGAATTATGTGGTCAATATATTAAATAACCCAGAATATGTTTTATATTTTCAGTTCTTCTACCAGCTTTAGCTTTGATGATAGCTTTGCATACTCTTGGTATTCTCTTAGTCAGCCTCATTAGAAGTTGGAATGGTTTTCCAAAAATTTTCCCACCGGTGTTGAGTACTTGATTTTCCTTCACTCTCCGGTCCAACTCATTCTAAATTGTCTCGATTGGATTTTGGTTAGATGATTGTGGAGGCCAGGAGTTCTTATGATATTTTGGATTGACTGACCTTCTTAAATGGATTTGGTGTAAAGCACATTAAGAAGGAAAGAAATGTCACAGATGAACTCTTGACAAGGCAGTGTGTGAACTGTAAACCATTTCAGGTGACTACCTTGTGCATCTGATGAGAGAATGCCATGAGTGTTGAACTGTTGGACAATCTAAAATATGAAATGTATTCCGTGTTTTTTGTTGACCACATATTTCCATATGTGTACCTTTATAGTTTATAGATGTCGTCAGTATTGATGTAAAATGTAAAAGAAAAAACACTGAAAAACACTCCTATGCAGCAGAAAGCTGTGCAGCTGTGAAGGTGAGCGGCTCTGTAACACCAATAGGTTGTGATAAAGTACTTCATAATAACCCAAATATCTGTTTATGTGTAATCCACAGAGATCGCCTGCAACACCCATGAAGACTCTTGGCTGCACAGTGACATCCCCTCTCACCATCATCACCCAGCCTCCATCACACAGCTACAGCATAGAGCTCCGTCCATCTTCTCCTCCTCCTCCTCCTCCTCCTCTTCCTCGTCCTGCACGCTTTTGAACAGAAGAGACCAAGTGCATCTTCCATCCTCTCCAAACACCTCCCCTTTCTCCTGTTTAGACCCCTTTCCAGAAGCTTACAGTAGATGCCCCGAAGATGCCTACAAACCAGAACATTCTTGTACTAACTTGGATCTGAAAATCCAATGTGTCACACAAAACTCAAGGAGGAGAGAGAGCCTCTTCCCTCCATCCATCCCTCTCCTAGCACTGTTTCCTGCCGTGCCTTCCAGCAGCAGCAGTAGCAGTCAGGAGCACTTTGAGTGTTTGGACTGTCATAAAGAGTACCAGAGCTTCTCTGGCCTGCCTAAACACAAGCAGATCCACTGTGAGTGGAGCAGTAAGAAGTGCTTCAGCTGTAAGTACTGTGAGAAGGAGTACACCAGCCTAGGAGCTCTCAAGATGCACATCAGGACTCACACACTGCCCTGTGTGTGTAAACTGTGTGGCAAGGCCTTCTCCAGACCCTGGCTGCTTCAAGGACACATACGTACACATACAGGTCAGTGCATGGAGACACGAGGGTGTCTTCAGTTATAAATAGTCTTTAATAAAGGGGCACTCCATCACTTTTACACAGTTTATACAGGCCAGTAGGGGTGTTTCAGCCTGTTTTCTTATGCTCTAATCGTATCTGATTTACCTCAGTGGTTCCTATAGTTTGCTGCTTTGAAGTTACCATCCTACACACACACATATTTAATCTCCTTCACAACTAATTCACTAAAGTTAGCATAAAGCACAACATGCTTCAGGTGACAGTGTGAACATACACATTTACTGGTTTGCTGGTAATTTGATTTACGATAGTGTCTCATGACTCTTTTAACTTTATGAAAGTGCTATACAGGATTAGTAAGCTAGAGGGGGAAACCCTGCATGCTTTCTCACCTCCATAAATTCAACCAAGTCACAGAGCTTCGTTAAAAGACCACAAAAAGACTTGAAAACAAGCACAAAGACACAGAAAAAGACATTAAAGAAATAAAAAACAACTACAGAGGGACACAAACCCACCATATAGACACTCAGGAGAACAAGAAAGAGACAAAATGACAAAGGAGGGACCCAAAACACGTAGAACAGACACAAAAATATTACACAGAGAGGAAAAATGACAACTCAGACACAAAATAAGATTTCACCTCTGGCTTCTCTAGTCTTGTACTTGGGCACTATCAATGCAAACAGGTTATTATTTTTTATTAGGTAGGATTGATACAGTAATTAAACAGCCCTCTTAGTCAATATGACTGACATGAGTCACTGTGATCCCTCTGCAGGAGAGAAACCATTCTCGTGCCTGCACTGCAGCCGAGCCTTCGCAGACCGCTCCAACCTGCGAGCTCACCTCCAAACCCACTCTGACGTGAAAAAGTACCAGTGCGCAAGCTGCTTCAAGACCTTCTCCAGGATCTCACTGTTAGCCAAGCACCAGGAGGCAGGCTGCCCTCTGTCCTGACAGGCTCCGAGCGGCTCCAGACCTCCTGCTTCTGCAGAGTTTTTCATCTGGCTGAACAACAGCCTCTGGGCCTGTCAACAAAAAAGCCACAAATGTATGTTGTCTGGTGACAGTGATCTTAAACTGACAGACTGGAGTCTGGTTGCCCCCCTTCTGACCTCATGTAAGACACCGTGATTTTCAAACATGATTGATGGCATACACTTCAGTGTCCCACATATATATTTCCACTACAACTTTGGAGTTTTAATTTGGTGTTTTTTAGTTTTTGACATTTTTGCCACAATAGTAGAAATGTAGATGTGTCCTCACAGTTATTGTTA